>JAQQSK010009259.1:0-13158 GCA_028658325.1 Potorous gilbertii | reverse complement strand
CTCAGAGTTTTGGGGTGGGGAAGGGGAAAGATGGGGAGAAAATTTGGAACTCAAAATTTTGTGGAAATGAATGTTGAAAACTTAAATAAAGAGGCATAGAATCTCAAAATAAAGTTAGAAAAAAAAGAAAATACAAATAGAAAGTTAAGACATACTCTACTCTCAAAGAGCATTCACATTCTGGTTGCGGGTGATAACACATAAAGGAGAGCTCATGTTCTGTTCATGACAGGTAGAAAAGCCAAGTAGTACTTAGGTTCTGACAGGGAAATAAACAAAGCAGATGGCAATGTCCTGAGGACTTAGGGAGCCAGGGCAGGACAGATGATTTCTGATCAAGGGTATGGGTGCAAAGGTCAGAATGTGGCTGCATTCTAGGAGTCAGGATCAATCTGACAGTGGGGATCCTGGGCATAAGGAGCTCTTTTTGGAATGTGACTTGGTGGTAGAATAGGTAGAATATAGCTGCTCCACAATAAGTAAAAGGACAGGGAGCAAATAGCATTGCATATTTTAAAAATATTACCAACTGCATATTAAAAATAAGCGTATATAAGGAAATGCAGGAATCAAAGTTAGGAAACATGAGGGAAATATATAGTTGATGACCAATGGGAACACAAACAAAAGCTGTGGTGTTAGAGTATATTATAGACCACCTGGAAAAAAAAACAGATGAAGAGTGTAGAAACAAATCATAGTCACAGAAGCATGATAAAAAAAAATAATGGAAGAATTCAATTATCAAGATATCCATTGGAGCTTTCTTTTTGCCTCAAGCAGAATTTCTATCAATTTCCAGAATTAAGTTAATTATAATTTCATCCTTTAATATGTGACTGAACCAGCCTGGGAAATTGATACTCTGGACCTTATTCTTACCAATGAGAAGAAAACAATTGTTGACATGGGAAGAATAGAAAACTGGGGAAAGGGAAAACTCTCTTCAAACTTGTAATATAGAAGTAGTGAAATGGTGAGCATATACTGACATGGATCACAGATTTTTGAACCAGAGATTTTAAAGTATTTAGAGGAAGTATAAGTGGCCTACCACAGACTAAAATTTTAGTGGAAAGTCATCTTGAGGGGAATGAAAACTCTCAAGTATAAACTTCTGGAAATGAAGATAGATATTTCCTAGCAGAATGAAAAGGGAAATATGTGTAAAAATAAAGATGTGGATGTACAGAGAATTCATCAACCTTAAACTGTTAAAAACACATAAAAATATTGGGAATGAAGCTAGAATAAGCTTAGAAGTGTGGCACCATCTTGTAAGAATATTGCTGGAATGTCAAAAATCAAAATGAGTGACATCAGCAAAGAAAGCTAAGGATAACAAACAAGTTTGGGGTTTTGTAAATCTATATTGGGTAAAAAGCATGATCACTGCTCAGAGTAGATAAGATGACAACCAAAAACAGAAAAGGAAGAATTATACAACTTGCATTTTGATTCTACTTTCTCCCTGTTAAGGAGAATAGTCACCTAACAAGGAGCTGCATCACATGTAAGGAAACCTTAAGAAAGAACCTGGTTTCTTAGCACCCATTTGAGCTGCATCACAGGGTACTGAAAAAATAGATCTTATTTTTGACTTCTGTAACTACTTTTTGACTCGTTGTGGAAAGAATACAACTTATATTTCAAGATTAGAGAAAGATCACTTTTTTTTCAGGGGAAGGCAATGGACTGTATAACTAATGATAAATCAGAAAGTTTGACTTTAATTTAATTAACACCTCTGGAATTCATTCTTAAGGGGAATTATGGAAAAAGATATGATTACCAAGAGTAAATGTCCCTTCACGAGGAATGTTGGTCATATCCAACTAGACTTATTTTTTGATAGTGTTACTAGAATAGTAGAAAAAACAAATATTCTAGATTAGAGTTTTAGAATTCCTTTATGACAAATATGTGTCAGCGACTGTTATGAGTGTTTGTGATACAAATGAAACATTCCATGCCTTCTCTAATCATATATTCTAATGGGAGGAAAGGACATCTACGTATGTAACTAAACTTTTAAAATGAAAAATAATTTGTCGGGAAGGGAAACCAGCAAATGAAGTATCCAGTAACACAGAATATGAATGTCAAAGAATGTTAGGACTCCAAAGCTAGGGATTCTAAGAGGCAGTGATGAAGAGTTAATTCTAGGCATATGGTGGGGGGGGAGTATTTGCAAAGATGTGGACAGAAGATGCAGCATTAGATAGAAGGAATGGGAATAAAATCACATATGGAAAAAGTGGTCAGGCAACTGATTATAAAGGGCTTTAATGCAAAATAAAGTAGTTTGTATATTGTGCTAAACGCCATAGGGAGATAATAGAGCTACTTGAACTTGGGAGTAACATGGTCAAAGCTAGTCTTTAGGAATATCAGTTTGACAGCCGTAATTTCGCAAACTATGTCATGCTATTCTTGTGGAAACGTGAAGAAATATGGATGAGATAAAAATAGCAATAGCTAATATTTATAAAGCACTCCAAGGTTGGCAATACTTTACAAATATCTTTTCACTTTATAGAAATTCTCAGAATAATTCTACATTTCTATATTTATTACATATCGATTCCCTTCATGCGCTCTATGATCTAACTAAACTAGCCTTCCTTTTATGCCATGTGTAACACTGCATCTTCTATCTCCAAGTCTTTGCCTGGAATATCTTTATTCCTCATTTCCACATTGTATAGTCCCTAATATTCTACAAGAATATGAAGTCCTTCCTGATGTCCCTGGCTATTACTGCCTTCTTCACCTCCAAATTACCTTGTATTTATTTTATGTATATTCTGTATTTCCCTCTACTGAACCTAAACTCTTTGGGGTCAGAGATTGTCTTATTTTGTATCTGTATTGTTAGGCACATTATGAGTGCTTCATAAATCCTTATAGTTGATTAACTGATTTAATTTAAATACGTCTTGCTTTTCTTATCTATAAAATGAGGGAATTGTACCCAATGACATTTAAATACCCTTATGGACTAAATTTATAATTTGAAGATCTTACTATAAAAGTAGTCATACAAAGGGCTAATAACTTTTCTCCAGTTCATACAGTAAACACTGTAGGACTTATGATTGTTTATCTTCTGTTTCTTACTTCTAATATATGACTGGCTCATCTCCTTTTCTATCCATATTTGAATCAATGATACTTTTTTTTGGTATCACCTCTTATAAAAGTCATCATTATGCATCTTACCTATTTCCACCCTCTTTAAAACCCCAACTGGTATGCTTCCTTATGGATTATCCATCAATATCAGTCAGTGAGACTAACTATATAGAAATATATATTTGTTATAGGGAAAAAGAGAACACAAGCTTCTAGAGACTTATGTGGCTGTTTTGACTCTACTCACTGCACAGCTATTTTATGACAATCCTCTGGCATAAGAGGAGTCCCCACAGCCCCAGGAGGATGTAAGTTCCCTTCTTGACTCTTGCTTTCTACAACTGGAAGCCTGTTTACTGAATGGGCATTACTTCACTCTGAGTGCCTGAAAAGACTAAGTCCTGAAAGGACTAGAGTCTCCCATTGCATTCTGGGCCATCTCCAGTCACACTGATGAATATCTGGTCACTGGATCCAGATGACTCTGGAGGAGAAAGTGAGACAGGTGGCCTTGCACAGCCCTTCCTCAAATCGAAGTCATCTGCAAGTCATGTCATTTCCCTGATGTCATGGTCCTCTTCAAAAATGAAGGAAAAATACACAACAACTTCAATGCACAAATCCTTCCTTCATCTCCACTTCAAATTTCCTAAAATTTTTATATCCTGCCTCTGCAATCAAGTTCCTCACATGCTTATTGGGTAAGACCTAGATATGTTTTTTACTGTTAGATTCTTATGTATTAAGAATTAGATTCAAAATGAAACTAGAATAAGGGATTTTGGAAGTGGTTTTAAAAGTTCTAAATATTACATTTTGAACATTATTAAAACAAAGACCTTAACTCAGAAGACATGCTTACTTTTGAATTTAAATTTTAATACATAAAATTTTGTTAATTGAAAAAAAGCTTTTGTAGGATTGCTGTTTGACAATTTTATCCTTTGCATTGCCTCAAATAAAATTCTTAGTATTTGATTATGGGTACAGGGTTAGAGAGAGGGTAGGGCTGGCAACATATAAAATATTCATTCTACAGAAATGTAGAGATTCTATAATCCAGTCTCCTCATTTTGGAGCTGATGATACTGAGACACAAAGAGGAAATGACTGTCAAGAAGCATAGGGGCAATATAACTAGGCATTCTGTAGAAAGACAACCACTGAGCAACCATCTTGGACTTCTACTGCTTCTTCATTATCAGAAATTCATCCTGTTCTGTCCTGTGATAAATTCTCTGTTCCAATTGGATGTAATCCACATGAAATTGTAGAGAGGGAATGAAGAAAGGAGAAAGTATTTTTTAGGTATAATTCTGAGGCTGGGTTATTAGCTTAGAACAAAAAGAGTTACAGTATTGAAAGAGAAGGCCTGAGGAACATAATAGAAGACTTATATAAAAGAGTCCTGAATTCTCCTGTGGATGATAAAATCACCTAATCATTTAGGAACTTGTGATCATTAGGAATTTATTTTTTAGCAGTTTTTTCAGTGGTGGCAAAGAATTTGAAATTGAGGGGATGCCCATCAATTGAGGAATGGTTGAACAAGTTGTTGTATATGAATGTAATGGAATACTATTGATCTATAAGAAATGATGAGCAGGTAGATTTCAGAAAAGCCTGGAAAGACTTATATGAACAGATGCTGAGTGAAGTGAGCAGAACCAGGAGAACATTGCACATAGTAATAGCAAGGTTGTGCTATGATTAACTCTTCTCAGCAATACAATGATCTGAGACAATTCTAAGACATGATGGAAAATACTATCCACATCCGAAGAAAGAATTATGGAGTTTGAATGTAGATCAAAGCATTCTATTTTCACTTTTTTTGTTTTGTTCCTTTTCTTTGTTTTTTCTTTCCTGTGGTCTTTCCTTTCTGATTCTTCTTTCACAATGTAACTAATGTAGCAATGTGTTTAACATGATTGTACATATATAACCCATATTGAATAGCATGCTATCTTGGGTAAGGGGGGATAGGGTGGAAGAAAAATTTGGAATTCAAAATTTTACAAAATTGATGTTGAAAACTATCTTCACATGTAATTGGAAAAAGTACTATTAAAGAAGAATAAAATAAAACAAAATGGTCTAATCTCTCTGTCTTCAAATGCAACAGGGAAGCATTATAATGCTACTCAAGCTATTTTAGAGATATTGACATGAATGAATGACATTGCTTCAAAAAGGATGAAAATGATTTATTCCCTTTTTCCTATACAATGATAGTCTGAATAACCATTAATTTCCCTGATTTCTGCACTGCAATAACCTTTATCAAGAAAAAATTCACCAGTCTTTCCTGTGAGGTATTCTTATTTCAAATGTGAATAAAGCACTGGTCTTTAACTCATTAAGCTTAATTCAGACACCAGAGGTAAAAAAAAAAATTCAGAAAGACCCCACTTAACCTTGGCAATTGACTATAATTAAACCACTAACAGGTAGAGCCATTGTCATCTTTCTCATCAAACATATGATTTTCAAAGTTTTATTATAGTTTTGAAAGGCTAGTAATATTAATACTCATGCTTTGAGAACTGATTCTGCAGGAATATAATTTTGAAACTGAAATCTAAATCAATAGAAAAAGCAGATTTTTAACCTACCCGCCTCTCTTAACTTCTTCAGTTTCATGCCAATATCTTTAACAACCACAGCAACAAAGATTTAAAATCTTATAAAAGGAACATATGGCTTGTTATCTTGGCATCTTGTATTTTGATGCCATTTTTTTTACATTACACTTGTCTTTGCCTATGGAAACGTCTTCCAGGTCGGTAAAGCTGTGGCACATTCTGCTAATTAGGGAAACATAGATTCCACCTTCAGTCTGTCCTCTAGGATTTAAACAGAGTCCTTTAGTTAGTGGTTTAAAAGCAAAAGGCATATCCAGAATCACCCTGAGTGTAAAAATGAACGCTTGGACTGAGGTTGCTAAAGTCTAGGAGAGAGTCTGTGGCCTCTGGGTAAAAATCAACCTGTGTTTTGTTAAATAAGAGTCAATTATAGACACAGAACACACTCTGTGCACAATCTGCTACTTCAATCACTTGTGATGGTTATTACTTCTCTCTTTAGTTTCTCTTCTTTCCTTCCAATCAAGAAACAACTCCCTTTGTTGTTTAAATTCTTCAAAAAAGCAGCTGCTTAGGAGGCTTACTTCCTTAGCAATTCTCCTTCCTTCCTTCCATCATTTCCACTTGGAATACCATGAAGGAAGTCTATATAGATAATGTAGGCACTCCAACTTTTCCACATCTGCCTTTTCATGAATCCTATAGCCTAATTAGTCAGTTAATAAGCATTTATTAAGCACCTATTATATATGCCAGTCATTGTACCTGGCTTGTGTTACAAATAAAAGCAAAAATATGTTCCATATCCTAGGAGAGACAACATACAAACAACTATGTATATACAAGAGATAGGATGAAATGGAGGAAGCCATCTTTTGAGTGGCCCTGTTAGTAATTTATAATGTTTTTCTTATTATTACAAGTCCTGTATCAACAGGTGCTAGATGGTTAGATGATAATAGCCCTACTGGTCCTGGAATTATCTCACTAAAATAATCATATACAAACCCAGATGTTAAAATTCATCCTCTTTATCCTTTCTGCACTAAGCTATGCCAAAGTTACCTGATATGTCCTCCACTGTATCCTCTCCCAAACCATGTTTGCTCTTTTCCTATACTACTTGGCAGCAAGTTCTGCTTACCTTTAAGGGGAAGAATCTTAGTTGTTATAATGCTAACCTGGACAGAAGTCTGGGAAGTGACAACACAACCTTGCTTTCTCTTCACTGAGTTTAATGGGCAATATACTGATGGCTCATAGAAGCAGAGATGAATAATATTTGTAGCAAAAAGATGAGAGGGCCTGCTTAAGTGGAGTCAGTATAAGAGGGATTTGGGGAAATAGATTTGCTTTATCAATCTAAGCTAGATTCATGATAGAGCTCATGTTAAATGAAATGAAAAATTTCCTGCTTGGCATTCAAAGCCTTCTATAATATAACCCCTCTTATCTTTTCAGTGTTCTTACACTTTACTCTCTGACCCATACTCTTCCAGCCAAAGTGTATCAGTAGGCATCCTGACATACATGGGGGAAGGAGGGGGTGCTGCTATCACAGGTCCTTAGATCTGCATTTATAAAAGAGGCAACTTTTGAGGGGTCAACAATCACTTAATTACATACAATATACTGGGACCAAGAGACTGTCTTGTCTGACCATTACATAAACACATACATAGCTACCAGAGAGGGAAGAACAAACATCTAGGTTTTCAAAGCTGGGGGGCTGCTTGGCTAAACCCCAAAGCAAAATCTTCCCCTCTGAGTATATATACACTTTACAGAGCCAGAAGCCACAACCGCTCATGACCCAGTGCCTCATTAGCAATCAGCACAAGGTGTGGGCCTTCATAGGAAATAAGCTTTCCCTAATCAAGCCTCCCTCAATAGCCCCAACTGAAGTCTATCAATGGGTAAGGAATATTTTTAACTCAATTTCCACAAGGACAGGATTCCTTGATTTTACATAAATAAGACAGAGAATTTTCTCTAACTGTCCCTCCTCATCTCTGCCTACTGGTCTCCCTGATTTTCTTCAAGTTCCAATTAAAATCCAGTCTTATACAGGAAGCCTTCACTAACTACTCTTAATTCTAGTGTCTTCCTTCTTTTTTTTAGTTCCTATTTATCCACATGTAGCTTGTTTGTTTATATTTGTTTGCTTTTAATGGGATGTGTTTGCTGTGTATGCAATAGCTTCTTGGAACCACAGGTGAGAACTGGGTGACCCATTGGACAAGAAAGGTATATGAGTGGCCCTGACAAGGACTCAGCAAGACCTCACACTAGATATGCTGCCTCAAACCATCTGAGCAAATGGGTTAAACAAGGATGAGAGTAACCAGCAGGTCTCCAACCCATTGGTGAGTCTGAGGGATGTCTACATAGATTGGACTAGAATGTGTGCTCATCCTTCATTGCTGAAGAAGACCATGCCATCCGAGTTATAATGACCTGACTTGCACTTGATTTTGTTTTGAGTAAGGGAGGGTTGGGCAGGTAGGTCATCAGCCTCACTTCTTCTCCAGAGCCATCGGAATCCAGTGATCAGATATTTATCAGGATGGCTGGAGATGACCTAGGATGAGGCCTTTGGGCTTAAGTGACTTGCTCAAGGTCACAAAGCTAGTGAGTGTCAAGTGTCTGAGGCAAGATTTGAACTCAGGCCCTCATGACTCCTACACTATTGTTCTATCTACTGCACCACCTAGCTGCTCCCAATTGGACTACAGTGAGTCCCTGCCCAAGCTCCACTTAATGGCTGCATTTTGGGCCCTCCTGGCTTAGAGTGAATGTCAATGGTAACTGTTTCTCTTTGGAACAGCAACCCTCAGAGTCTTCCCCTCCCAGCTTGATTTTTTTTTTCTAATTACAGGGGCAATCCTTTGACTCACATCTTAAAGAGGCCTATTCACTGAATGGACTTTAGCTCACTCTAAGTGATTACCTGAAAAGACCTTAGCCTAAAAGGACCAGAGCCTCCCATTGCATCCTGGGTCATCTCCAGTCTTCCTGATGAATATCTGGTCACTGGATCCAGATGGCTCAGGAGGAGAAAATGAGGCTGGTGATCTTGCACAGCCCTCCGTCCCTCAAATCAAAGTCCACTGCAAGTCATGCCATCATTTCCTGGATGAATGGTCTTCTTCAAAAGCAAAGAATAAACAGCAATAACAGCAAACATGTAAAAACTTCTCCCACTATAAAAGCCTGAGAATAATGTGTTCCAATGAAGGTAAATAAAGCAGGGGCTATGAAGGGCTTACAACTTTGTCAGACCTGGAAGATGCTGAGGTCATCCACAGCATGCTGGGCCATTGCCAGTCATCCTGACTTTTGTCTTGCCACTGGACCTTGATGACTATGGAAGAGAGAGTGAAATTGATGACTATGCAACTGCTTCATTTAAATCCAATTCAGATGCAAGTCAAAACAACACCATGATGTCACTGATCCTCTTCAGAAAGGAAGGACAAAACATTTGCGTGTTTGTTGTCTCTCCCATCAGAATGTAAGCTTCCTGAGGGCACAGACCATGCCTTTTGCCTCTTTTCGTATCCCCAGCCCTTACACAATACATGGCATACATAAATACTTAATCAATATTTAGTAAATGACATTTTATTGAAAATGATGGAGAAAATGTTAATTCAGATTAAACTGAAAAGTATGTCACGCATATATATGTGTATATATTTTATATGTGGGTGTCTGTATATACATATATATATATATATTTAAAGTATACAATATGCATGTATAAATGCCTATTAAACATTTACCAACAGACTACTGCACAAGAGCAGAGAAAACCTTTGTCTTCTTCCCCAACTCGAACTCCCCAGGGATAATTAGAATGTTCTCTTCTTTTCTCAAACTGCCAACAACTCAGCCTTCCCTTTCAGTCCTGCACCTTAGCTAATACCTTTTTGATAAGAATAGAAATTTTCTATCATAAATTTCCTCTTCTCTCCAAATCTATACCTCAAGTCTCCCCAACTTTATTGCTCATTTTATTTTTCATTGATCCTATTTATGAAGAAGAGTTGACTCTCCCGACAAAGACCAATATCTTTACTTATGCCTTTGTTTTCATTCTATCCTTTTCCTTTAATTACTCACTCCTTTGATCATCATTTATTTCCTCTAATCTTTAGTCATTTCCTTTCTATTGGTTCATTTCTGGAATAGTCAGTGTATAGTACTAATAGGTCTACAATACTTTAAAAAAACAAATCTTTCACTTAAACCTGACATGACCTCAAGATTTTATCCTGAGTCCCTCCTCCCATTTATATCCAAATTCCTGGAAAATACTTTCAGTACTCCTTGCCTCCATTTCCATCTATTATTCGGTCTTCAGCGTTTTCCCATATGGCCTTCTGCCCTGCTGCACAATTGAAACGTCTTTTTCTAAGATTAAAAAATAGTATCTTAATTGCTGAATATTTTGTTTGGTTCATTTTGTAATTTTCCTTCTTGCCCTTCTCTAGAGGGTTCACATTGTGGGACACTCTTTAGTCTCTAGATTTCTGTGATCCACCACATTTTGGTTTCTCTTTCTACCCCAACAATCTACATGAAACCCTCTTTACTCTCTCTTTACTTTCTTAGTAACTTGATCAATTCTCATAAGTTAAATTATCATCTCCATGAAGGTGACATATAGATTTCGAGAACTAATAGTTGTCTCTCTCCTCATATATAGTCTTGTGTCACTGACAGAACATTAAATATCTCCAACTGGAGAGTCAGTCTGTTTATATGCATTTATTAGGTACTTACTATGTGACAGGCACTATGCCAAGTGTTAGATAAAAAAGAAAGGCAAATACATGATAGAGACAATGTGTCAAAAAAATCCCTAGTATATGCAAGACATATTTAGGATAAATGAAGGTAATCTTAGAGGGAAGTTACCAGCAGGGCGAAGGACTAAAATAGACATCTCAGATTCAATATGACCAAAATGAATTCAATATTATCACTTTTAATTTTAATTTACTATTCTTTTTCCTCAATTAGGTGTAAAAACAACTTTTAAATTTTTTTATAAAATGTTGAGCTCCAAATTCCCTCCCTCCCATTTTCCCCTAATGGCTTATTGAGAAAGCAGTTTGATAAAGATTACATGTGTGCAGTCATGTAAAACATGTCCATATTAATCATGTTGTGAAAGAAAACATAGACCAAACAAACTAAGAGATATAAAGAAAGCAAAAAAATTTGCTTCAATCTGATTTCATATTCTACCAGTTCATTATCTGGAGATAGATGGTATTTTATTTCTATCATAAATCCTTTGAAAATTTCTTGCACCATTGTATTGCTGAGGATGGATCAGTCAATCACAGTTGATAATTGTACAATGTTGCAATTACTGTATATAATGTTCTCCTGGTTCTATTCATTTCATTTTGTATCAGTTTATGTAAATTTTTCCAGGTTTTTCTGAGAGCATCCTGCTCACCATTTCCTTTTTTTTAAAATTTATTTTCAGTTTTCAACATTCAGTTCCACAAAATTTTGAAATTCAAATTTTTCTGCCCATCTATCCCCTTCCCCCAACCCTAGGACAACTTGTATTGTGATATGCTTTCCTACAATCTGTACTCCCTGCTATCATTGCCCCCATCCCCTTCTCTTCTATTTTCCTGTAGAGCAAGATAGATTTCTATACCCCATTGCCTATATATCTTATTTCCTAGTTGCATGTAAAATCAGTCTTGATCATTCATTGTCAAAACTTCGAGTTCTTCATTCTCTCCCTTACCTCGCCTCCCCACCCACCCTCATTGAGAAGGCAAGCAATTAAATAAAGGTTATATATATATGATCATGGAAAAGACCTCCATAATTTGTAGTCAAAAGTCATGTTGTTAAAGAATAGCTATGTTTCCCTGTATCCTATCATACTCTCCATTTATTCAATTCTCTTCTTTAACCTGTCTTTCTACCAAAGTGTTTGTTTCTGATTAACCCTTGTCCCAAACTACTGTCTCTTCTATTATCCCCCCTCTCTTATCCTCTTCCCCTCCTGCTTTCCTGTAGGGTAAGAAAAACTTCCATACACAATTAAATGTGTGCATTATTCCTTCTTGAAGTCAAATCTGATGAAATGGAGGCTCATTTTCTTTCTTTCTTTTTTTATTTGAGATAATTTACTACATTTCACCTTTCCCTTTCTCTTTATCCTAGTACATTCCTCTTAACATTCAATTTTCTTTTTTAGATATCATCCCTTCATATTCAGTTCACCCTGTGCCTTCTCTCTCTCTCTCTCTCCCCCCACTCCATCCTCTCTATACATACATACATATACACACATATACATACATATATTCCCTCCAGCTATTTTAATACTGAGAAAGGTCTCATAAGTCACAAATATCATCTTTCCATGTAGGAATATAAACAGATCAACTTTAATAAGTCCTTCATGCTTTCTTTTTTTTCAGTTTACCTTTTCTTGATTCTTGCATTTGAAAGTCAAATTTCTATTCAACTCTAATCTTCAACAAGAATACTTGGAAGTCCTCTATTTCATTGAAGTTCTTGTTGTTCTCCTGAAGTATTATACTGAGTTCTACTGAGTAGGTGATTCTTTGACCCCTGGAATATCATATTCTAAGCCCTCTGATCCCTTAGTGTAGAAGCTGCTAAATCTTGTGTTATTCTGATTGTGTTTCCACAATCCTCAAATTATTTCTTTCTGGCTGCTTGTAGTATCTTCTCCTTGACCTGGGAACTCTGGAATTTGGCTACAATATTCCTAGGAGTTTTCCTTTTGGAATCTTTTCTAAGAAGTGATCCATTTCTATTTTACTATCTGATTCTGGAATATCTAGACAGTTTTCCTTGATAACTTCTTGAAAAGTGATGTCAAGGCTCTTTATTTGATCATGGCTTTGAGGTAGTCCAATAATTTTTAAATTATCACTCTTGGATCTATTTTCTAGGCCAGTTATTTTTCCAGTGAGATACTTCACATTGTCTTTTATTTTGTCATTCTTTAGGTTTTGTTTTATAACTTCTTGGTTTCTTATAAAGTCAATAACTTCCATTTGCTCCACTCTAATTTTTAAGCAATTATTTCCTTCAGTGAAGTTCTGGACCTCTTTCACCATTTAGCCCATTCTACTTTTTAAGGCATTCTTCTCCTCATTGCTATTTGGGTTACTCTGTGGCCAAGGCCATTCCTGGGGCTGAGGCCAAGGCTAGGACTGGGGCTAGGGCCAAACCACACTCCCTTCTCAGTCAGATGAGAGGCTCTTCCCAGTGATCTTTAAAGTTGTCTTTGGCATTTGTGGGTTGAGAAGATTGGAAACAGCAGTAACTGCCAGCAATTCAGTCACCTAAGGCTTGCTCCAGCTCTGTCCATGCACAGCATGACCCAAACCAAACTGTGCTCCACTTCCAACCAGTATATTAGATT
>JAQQSK010009258.1:0-13158 GCA_028658325.1 Potorous gilbertii | reverse complement strand
CTTTATTAAGGTATTGACCCGTTTTTCATGCTTTTCTTGCACCTCTCTCATTTCTCTTCCCAGTTTTTCCTCCACCTGTCTAACTTGATTTTCAAAATCCTTTTTGAGCTCCTCCATGGCCTGAGCCCATGGGATATCTATTTCAGATGTTTGGGATACAGAGGCCTTTACTCTTATGTCTTTACCTGATGGTAAGCAGTTTTCTTCCTTGTCAGAGAGAAAGGTTGGAGTCCTTTGGTCACCAAGAAAATAACCTTCTGTGGTCTTATTTTTTTCCCTTTTCTGGGCATTTTCCCAGCCAGTTGCTTGACTTCTGAGATCCCTCTCCATACCCGTTAAGATCCACCCAGCTAGTTCTTGGGGTCTGAGATTCAAATGCTGCTCCCCAGCCTCAGGGCTTTCATAGGCTGGCTGGCTGCTATTCACGGTAAGATTAAATCAGGTTCTGAGGTGGGGGGAGGGCTTCCTCCCAGGCTCAGTTCCCTCAGGGGGTTTGTGCAGAGACCTTCTGTAATGGAGCTGCTGCTGAGCTCCTGCCTGCTCTGGGAGCCTCTGGCTGCCTGCTGCCTCTGCTGCTGCCTCCCAAGGGGGCCCGAGTCATGGAGACACCCTGCTCCCCTGTCAGGTGTCCAGACGTCTCTCTCATTTACCTATGCCTCTGTGGGTGGAGGGACCTTCGTAGCTGCTGGATTTTCCATCCCTGAAGCCTGCTTGGATCTGCTCCTCTCAGTGTCTGCAGCCAGGGCAGAGGAGGGCTCCACTCCTGTCCAGTGCGTGATGGACCTTTGGGATCGATTTTTCAGGGCTCTCTGGAATGGAAATCTCCTTCACTGTGTTGCTGTGTGGCTTCCACTGTTCCAGAATTTGTTGAGAGTTCTTTTTAGAGGAAATCTATGGGCTGTGGGTTCGGAGCTAGCACATGTGAGTCTTTCTACTCTGCCATCTTGGCTCTGCCCCCCACCACTCATTTTGTTCTAAAAAAACATTAATCCAATATTTTATGAGGGCACATTACTGTTTACTATGGGGATAGTTTGTAGCTAGGTGGTGCAGTGGATAGTGGCCTGGGCTTGAAGTAAGAAGATTTGTCTTCCTGAGTGCAAATCTAGTCTTAGACACTTACTAGCTGTGTGACCCTGGGCATGCCACTTAGCCCTGGTTGTCTCAATTCCTTTTCTATAAAAAAAAAACTGCAGAAGGACATGGCCAATTCCTCCAGTACATTTGCCAAAAAAACTCCAAATAGTGTCACAAAGACTTGGAAATGATTGAAGAATAACATTTCACCAGGTCTTCAAATGCTTTTTTTAAATCTTCAGTTACTATATACTGTTTAGTGGGATATCACATGTAGATAAAGAGCAAATATAAGGCAATTTGAAGAGTGTGTGACATTAACAAATGAGAACAGAAGAATTGTTTTGTAGAAGGTGTCATACAGGGATTCAGAAAGGAAGATGAAGATTTTTGAGAATAGGAGTGACAGAGACAATACCTTGTCTTAGAAAGACTATTTTGGCATCGATTTCAAGTGTAGATTGGAGGAGGGAGGAATGGAAGGCAGGAGACCAGTTAAGAATCTTTTACAGGATTGAGGTTAGCAATAATTTAGTTTACTGCTTGCATGAATATAGAGAAGAGAAAGCAGAACAAATTTTGATGCCAGACTCCACAAAACTTCACAAAGGATTCTATTACAGTTGCTTGTGCGTGTTTCATATAGCCTCTACTAGATTGTAAACTCCATGAGGACAGGTGATGTACAGGCTTCCCAAAAGTCTGAGTGTAGTTTTAAGATACTGAAGCTTATTCTCAGCAATATAATGATCCCAGGCATTTCCAAAGGACTCATGATGAAAAATGGTATCCATCTCCAGAAAGAACTGATAGAATCTGGCTACAGATAAGAGCATAATATTTTTCACTTTCGTTTTTTCATATTTTTTTCTTTGAGTCTTTGTCTCCTTTTAAAACTTGAATATATGGCAATATGTTTTCCCTGATTGAACCTGTATACCCTAATTGCCTTCTGTGTCAGGAAAGTTAGAGATGAGGTATGAAGCAAAGGAGAAAATTTGGAACTTAAAATTAAAAACAGATGAATATTAAAAGTTGTTTTTATGTGTAATTAAGGAAAAATAAAATATTTTGAAAAGTTTCTGAAACATTTGTTGTTATTATTTTTGTGTTTACTCAAATAAAAACTCTAATCTTGCGCAGAAATGGTAGATGCCCAATATATTATGAAAAGATATTAAGAAATATATTTGAAAATTCAATACCAGTTCATGGAGGCTTCCTACCAGAAAAGAACACTTTTCTAGGATATTGTTTAAAAATATGCTTTGAAACTGTAGGTTACCATTGTTCATAAAAAAGTTGCTCTTATAGAACATTCGTGAAGAACTGAATGTCAAAAATCTTGTGCCACTGATGACACGTTTTCTCTTTTTATGTGTGACATTTTCCCCATTGTAGTTCATGGATTTTAGAGTATCTCACATGAAGATGAGTTTGGCCTCAACATCGAATTTCCAGACAAGGAAATCATCAGCTCAAGCTTATCATACAAGTTTATGAAATTTCTTCTATTAAGTGTAACAACAGATCAAAGGTTGCTTTTGATGGTTTGACTGACCAAGAGAACAAATGACACAATAGACATTTGATGTTTTAACTTCTTCTCTGTCACTAACCAGACCTAATTTGTGTTTTGTAATTGTTTGTGTTTAAGACATATAGAAAATAGCTAGAAAATGAATTAAAAAACATTTGGTGTTTTTCCCCTTTCTCTCTTGTTTAAGTATTTGAATTTGACAGCTCTAGTATTGAGAATTTCCACCACAGAAACATCCTGTCCACCAGTTCAAATTAACAACTCATAGTTCGAGACAGTTGCTTGGAAACATACATAGCAATGATGAAAAGTCCCATTGAAAATATGTTGACATTTAAAGGGAATATTGTCTGAGGACAAATATTAAAATGTAAATACATTTATGGGTAATGCACTATTTTATTGTAATTATAATACACAATAATAATATTAAATAATGTATAATCACTATACCTACTATATAAGGAAAAAATTCTGTTCTCTGCATTTTTTGCAAAAACTTGTCAGAGATAAATTTACCATTTAAATAATTTTGATTATGGGCATCGAGTTTCTAGACATTTGCTGAGAGAGGAAAAATGCAAATGGACAAAAATTTATCATACCTTTGAAAATCTTCCTTTCAGATATAAGATTTTTCTTAAACCTAAATGGCCTTACTTGACTATTTGAATTTGGCTGTAATTCTACTTCATCATAATCATGTAGTTCTACACAGGCAAAGCAAAATGAATGAGGCAAATGTCTGTGTCTGTAAATTTCAATCAAAACTCCCACTGAGAGATAAAGTGATTTGTTTGCATCTCTGATCCAAAGAGACAGGAAATTGTAGGTAGCTAGTCAATTTGAATTCACTTTATCGCACCACATATATAATCTTACAACTGTGTAGACATAACCTCAATATTGAATTGACTTCCTTACATTGAAACCTTCAGATTGTATTTACTTTAAAAATCTTCTTAAGGAAAAGTTGTTAAATAAAACAGACTCACATTTTAGTTTAATATAAACTAGAAATCTAAACCAAAAATGGTCTCAATTATGATTATTGCTTTCAGGATTAGATGCCAGTCATTTTTCTCTTGATAAGAATAACTGGTCTTGGAACAAAACCATTTCCCTCAGTTGGGGTTGTTTGGTTTCTTCTGGTAAACCTTCTCACCATCTTACAATATTGCCCTAACTTGGTATATGGTACTTTTTACTTTGCATCAACTCATACAAGTGTTTGCAGGTTTCTCAGAGAGCATCTTGCTCATCATTACTTTTTTAAGTTAATTAATTAATTTTTAATTTTCAACATTCCACAAGATTTTTAAATTTCAAATTTTCTCCCTATCTCTGCCCTCCACACACCCCAAATCATCATACATTCAGTTTACCCATTTCCCCAGTCTGCCCTCCCTTCTATCACACCTCTAACCTCTCTCATTTCCTTCCCTTCTAATTTCTTGTAGGACAAGATAGATTTCTGTACCCCATTGCCTGTATGTCTTATTCCCCAGTTGCATGTAAAAACAATTTTTAACATGTATTTTTAAAATTTTGTGTTCCACTTTCTCTCTGTTCCTCCCTCTCCACCTATTCCTACTGAGAAGGCATGTAATTTGATATGTTATACATATCCAAACTTCCATAATAGTCATGATATGAAAGATTGTGTTGCCTTCCATCTCTTCCTACTCCCCATTTATTCTATTGTCTTTTTGGACCCTATCGTTCCTCAAAAGCATTTACTTCTAATTACCTGCTCCTTGCATTTACTCTTTTTTCTATCATCCCTGCCCTGTGCTTATCCCCTTCTGCCCTTATTGTCCCGTAGTATAAGATAGATTTTCATACCAAATTGAGTACATATCTTTAAGTTAAATCCTATGAGAGTAAGGTTCACTCTTTCCTTCTTACCTTCGCCCTTTCCTCCTCTACTGAAAAAGCTTTTTCTTGTGTCTTTTATGTGAGAGATGGTTTACCCCATTCTATTTCTTCCTTTCTCCTCCCTATATATGTCTCTCTCACCCCTTATTTTTTTAGATATCATGCCATCATATTCAAGTCACCCTCTGCTCTCTGTCTACACACACACACACACACACACATATAAAATCCCTCCAACTACCATAAAATTGAGAAAAATCTCAAGAGTTATAAATATTATCTTTCCATGTAGGAATATAAACAGTTCAGTTTTAGAAAGTCCTTTATGATTTCTCTTTCCTGTTTAATTTTCATACTTCTCTTGATTATTGTGTTTGAAAGTCAAATTTTCTATTCAGTTCTGATCTTTTCATCATGAATGCTTGAAAGTCCTCCATTTCATTGAATTTCCATTTTTCCCCCTGAAGTAGTATACTCAGTTTTGCTGGGTAGGTGATTCTTGGTTTTAATTCTAGCTTCTTTGATCTCTGGAATATCATATCACAAGCCCTGAAATCCCTTAATGTAGAAGCTGCTAGATGTTGTGTTATCCTGATTGTGTTTCCAAATGCTTGAACTGCTTCTTTCTGAATGCTTGCAATATTTTCTCCTTGACCTAGGAACTCTGGAATTTGGCTACAAGAAGTTTTTCCTTTGAGATACCTTTCAGAAGGTGATCATTGGATTCTTTCAATATTTATTTTGCCCTCTGGTTCTAGAATATCAAGGTAGTTTTCCTTAAAATTTCTTTTTTTAATAGTTTTATTTATATATTTTTAGATTTCTACAATCATTTCCACAAAATTTTGAGTTCCAATTTTTCTCCCCTTCTCTCTGCTCTCCCCACCTCATAACATCATGCATTCTGATTACTCCTTCCCTCAACAAGCCCTCCCTTCTATCATACCCCACCCTTCCATTATCCCCATCTTCTCCCTTTTCATGTAGGGCAAGATGAATTTCTATACCCCATTACCTGTATTTCTTATTTCCCAATTATATGCAATAACAATTCTCAACATTCATTTGTAATATTTTGAATGCCAACTTCTTTCCCTCCCTCCCTACCCATCCCCACTGAGAAGGCAAGCAAGTCAATACAGGCTATATATGTGTCATTTTGCAGAAGACTTCCATAATAGTCATGTTGTGTAAGAGGAGGGCTATATTGCCCTCCATCCTACCCTGTACCCCCTTTTTTTCTATTCTCTCATTTGACCTTGTCTCTTTCTCAAAGTGTTTACTTCTAGTTACTCCCTTCTCCCATTTGTCCTCCCTTTTATCATCCCCCTCACCCCACTTTTCCCCTTCTCCCCTACTTTTCTGTAGTGTAAGATAGATTTTCATACCAAATTTAGTGAGCATTTATTCCCTCCTTAAGCCATATGTGAAGAGAATAAGCTTCACTTTCCCCCTTTCACCTCCTCCCTTTTCTCTTCCATTGAATAAGATATTTTTTATCTCTTTTATGAGTGATAGTCTGCCCCATTCCTTTTCTCCCTTTATCCTCCCAATATTTTCCTCTCTCACCCCTTAATTTTATTTTATTTTTTATGGATATCACCTCTTCTGATTCAACTCAGCCTGTACTCACTGTCTATATATGTGTGTTTGTGTGTGTGTGTGTGTGTGTGTGTGTGTGTGTGTGTGTGTGTGTGTGTGTAATCCCTCCACCTACTCAAATACTGAGAAAAGTCTCAAGAGTTATAAATATTTTCTTTCCATGTGGGAATGCAAAAAGTTCAGCTGTCGAAAGTCTTTTATGATTTCTCTCTTCTGTTCATCTTTTCATGCTTTTCTTGCTTCTCGTGTTTGAAAGTCAAATTTTCTGGTCTTTTTATCATGAATGCTTGAAAGTCCTCTCTATCACTGAATGACCATTTATTCCCTTGAAGTATTATGCTCAGTTTTTCTGGGTAGGTGATTCTTGGTTTTAGACCTAGTTCCTTTCACTTCTTGAATATCCTGTTCCAAGCCCTTTGATCTCTTAATGTAGAAGCTGCCAGATCTTGTGTTATCCTGATTGTATTTCCACAATACTCGAATTATTTCTTTCTAGTTGCTTGCAATATTTGCTCCTTGACCTGGGAACTCTGAAATTTGGCCACAATATTCCTAGGAGTTTCTCTTTTCAGGTCTCTTTCAGGAGGTGATTGGTGGATTCTTTCAATATTTATTTTGCCCTCTGGTTCTAGAATATCAGGTCAGTTTTCTTTGATAATTTCGTGAAAGATAATGTCTAGGCTCTTTTTTTTACCATGGTTTTCAGATAGTGCCATAATTTATAAATTGTTTCTCCTGGATCTATTTTCCAGGTCAGGTATTTTTCCAGTGAGATATTTCACCTTGTCTTCTATTTTTTTCAATCTTTTGATTTTGTTTTGCAACTTCTTGGGTTATCATATAGTCATTAGCTTCCCTGAACTCCACTCTCATTTTTAAAGAACTATTTTTTTCAGTGAGCTTCTGAATCTCCTTTTCCATTTAGCTAATGGACTCCTTCCCAGGCCACTGTAGCCACCCACTGCCCGGCAGCTGACACTGCCTCTGCCGCCACCTGGAGCCGGTGCTAGAAGGATCCTGCTCCACTCTTATTCAGTTGGTAAAGACCGCCCACACTGACCTTTGAAGTTTTCTTTGTTGTTTTTGGGTTGAGGGATCTGGGACCCTCCCTGCTAGGGATTCTGCCCCCGAGACCTAGGCTGGTCCTGTTCCTCACCCTGCCACATGGCCAAGGCTGGGCTCTGGTCCATTCAGCATCCCATGGGATGGATCTTTCCTGTCAGCCTTCTAGGTTATCTTTGGCTGGAAATCTCTTTCACTCTGTCGTTCTGTGGCTTCTGTTGCTCTAGAATTTGTTGAGAGTCATTTTTTCCAGGTATTTTTTGGACTGCGGGGAAGTGCTAGTGTATATGCATCTTTCTACTCTGCCATCTTGGCTTTGCCCTTTCCTTAATAATTTCTTGAAAGATGATGTGTAGGCTTTATTTTTTTATCATGGCTTACAGGTAGTCCAATAATTTTTTAATTGTCTCTCCTGGATCTAATTTCCTAGCTCAGTTGTTTATCCAATGAGATATTTCACATTGTCTGCTATTTTTTCTTTGCTTTGGTTTTGTTTTATAATTTCTTGATTTTTCATAAAGTCATTAGCTTCCATCTGCTTCATTCTAATCTTTAAGGAATTATTTTCTTCACTGAGTTTTCAACCTTCTTTTGCATCTAGTCAGTTCTGCTTCATAAGGAATTTTTCTCCTCATTTGATTTTTGTATCTCTTTTGCCATTTGGGTTATTCTATTTCTTAATTTGCTGTTTTCTTCAATTTTGGGGTCCTCTTTAGCAAACAGTTGACTAGTATTTCATGATTTTCTTGCATCACTCTCAGTTCTCTTCCCAGTTTTTGCTCTACTTCTGCTACTTGATTTTTAAGAAGATTTTTGAGTTCTTCCATGGCCTGAGATCAATTCATATTTTTTTTGGATGCTTTGGATGTAGGAGCTTTGACTTACTTGTGTTCTTCTTGTTATATATATTTGGTTCTTCCTTGTCACCAAAGTAAGATTCTATAGTCTGATTCTTTTTTGGGTTTTTGCTCATTTCCCCAGCCATTTACTTGAGTTTTGAGTTTCTTGCAAAGTCAGTCCTCTGCTTCCAGTGGGAATTGGGGGCTGTACTATCAGCTGCATGATCCCTTCACAATCTTTGTGCCTAGAACTCCAGAAACAACTGCTTCTTCTTTTGTAGCTGTGATTTCTGTGGGCTCTTCCACTCCCTCTGTTGACCTGGGGCTGGGAGTGGACCACTGTACTCTCTCACGCAGGTGTGACAGGTTTTTTTCCACTGACCTTTCAAATTGTCCTCATGGTTTTTGGCTTATGAAGTCTGGAAACTGCCAGAGGTTCCAGAGATGCAATCCCCCTTCTCCTGTCAGAGTCCAGTCTGGACTTGCATGGCCCAGCCTGGACTATATTCTGCTCCCTGCATGACCTGATAGATGCTTCTTTTTGACCTTCTAAGCTATCTTACACTGGAGATTTGCTTCACTCCATCATTTTGTGGGTTCTACAGCTTCAGAATTTGTTTAGAGTCATTTTTTGCATATATTTGGTTAGACTTAGGGAGAAAGTTCTAGCTAGTCTCTTCTTTTACTCCACCATCTTGGCTCTGCTACCCAATTTGTCCCTCATCATTTCTTATAATACAATAGTAGTCTATCATAATCACACACCACAACTTGTTCAGCTATTCCCCAATTAATGGAAATTCCTCCAATTTCAATTTCTTTGCTTCCAAAAAAGAGCTGCTATAAATATTTTTTGTAGTTATTGGTTCTTTCCCTTTTTGTTTTAGATCTCTTTTGGGATACAGAACTAGTGTTATTGTTGGTTATAGGGTAAGTATGGTTTTATAGCCATTTGTGCATATTTCCAAATGGCTCTACAAAATGGTTGAATCAGTTCACAACTCCACCAACAGTGCATTAATGTCTCCTTTCTCCTATATCCCCTCCAACGTTTTTCATTTACTTTTCCTGTCCTATTAGTCAACATAAAATGTATAAGGTAGTATGTCAGGATTATTTTAATTTGTGTTTCTCCAGTCAATATTGATTATGTTTTTCATTTGTTATAGATAGATTTGATTTCTTCCTCTGAAACCATATTTTACTCTTTTATCAGTTGGGAAATGGATCTCATGTTTATAAATTTGAATCAGTTCCCAATATGAACAAGAAATTTTTGAGAAATCCTTGTTCATAACATTTGACCACTTTAATTTAGGGGAATGACTTCTGTTCTTACATAATTGTCCTTGTTTCCTGTATGATTTATATAGCATCTCTTCTGAGATATTGTTCCAATTGACATTAGTAGGTTATATCCCTATGGTGGACCTGTTACTTGGGGTTCTTGGCATAACCCTATGGTGCTCCTGAACTGACAGCACATGAGCCCACACCAATATCCTTTATTTCTCTTTAACAGTTAGGTAGTAGTTACAATTAGATCACAGAAAAGGTAATTCTTTTGATGGCATGGTAAGGACCATAGCTACAAATTATTCTTCCCATAAATCTGGAACACATCCTTCTATCAATGAACACAAATTGGAAATGTCTGTGATCTGAGTGAGTCAAACAGTTCCATAGGTCCCTAACAAGTCTGAAGCACCACTTTTCAAGGTGGCAGCAAATTGAAAGCAAAATAGATGCTTATTGATTGAGAAATGGTTAAACAAATTATGGTACATTAATGTGATTCCATTTTCTATATCATAAGAAAAGATGAATACTAAGAATCCAGAGCAACTTGGGAAGACTTAGATGAACTGATACAGTGAGGTAAGGAAAATCAGGAAAACAATATGTATAATTCTACATTTTCCCCCTACAGCATCAAGAAATATATTTAAAAAGAAAACAAGGAAGAATAATCGAATGGAAAGAGAGATGCCTGATTTGCCTGAGAAGCAAAGGGAAAAAAATCAAAAGATTGTAAGTCATTCATGAGTGTAGTCTTGCTTCCTTCCCTTAGGTTCCTACAGATGACTTGTGTGGGATGGACCTGTCCCAAATTGCCAAAGGCAGGAAAGTCTTCATTTTCTCCTTCAATTCTATTTTGAAATCAGAATTTCCTTTGAGGTAGAGGAACTGGCATTAAAGGGTCAGGCTCCTGAATAAATGAGGGACTGTTTTAGAGAACATGACAACAAAAAGAAACGAATACTGTCATTAAAATCATCAATCTTGTTCCTAGGAAGGTTAAAAAAAAATAGACCTTTCCCTTTGCTAGAAAAGTAGATCTATAGCTTTGGCACACTGTATATACTGGCAGACCTGTGTTTATGTGTTAACTCATTGTGATGAACTGCCATTTTCACCTTCTCCTTTATACAATGTGCGTATGTATATATACATATTCATATGTATGTAGTGCCATAGATATAGAGTCATATCACATCTGTATATATATCAATATACACATAGCCACATGGAGACATGTGTACAGATGTATACATATAACATTTATACACACATTTATACATGTGCAAATATATATTTATATATATATACACATTTATATTTGTATATATGTATATATTTGTATTGCTGCCATAGGGGAGAGTAGAAAAACATATTCAAAAATGGAGGTAATGTGAAACCAAAAGTCATCAATAAAAATTATGGAGACAAAATAAATTGAAAGTCTCTACTATCTTCAGTAAATTCACTTTGGAATATCTAGGGCAAGACAAAAAAGATTAGGTTGTGTCCTTTCAGTTTTAGTGGAGAAAATACTCATATCAACAACATCCTCAGTCCATTAACATGTTTTGCTTTGCATTCCACTATCATATTCCACAGCCTTCCTTTACAGTATGAATAGGGGGGAAATTTCTGATTTTTTTTAACATTGTTGACTTTTAAATTTATTATATTCAAATACAAGAGATTTAAAACAGTCTTTTCATTCTCCGTTTTTGTTTTTTCACATGTATCCTTTTATTAAATATCTTTTTATTGATATTTTGTCATCTATATTACCTATTATATTCCTCTCATTCTCTCTCACAAGGTCATTTCTAACAAAGTATCAGAGAAAGGAAATAAATTTTGCAAAGCTAAAGAACACATCAAAAAGATTATGTTATATGCTGTAAGCTATACCCATAGTCCCTCATTTATATAATGAAGCAAGAAGATTCACTTGTATTTTTAATGATTCGGTTTTTTAAATTCTTTTAATATTTACACATGTATCTATTCTATGCTATAGCTAGAAATAGGATAATTCTTGGAGTTCAGGTGCATTGGAATATCCTATATGAAATTCAGAGAATTAAATAGGAATCTGTTTCATCTTTACATCTTTTTTCTTTAAACACTTCTGACTACTACCTTTTCAAACCATTAAGGAACATTTATATGTGAAGCACTATACTGAAAATACAATAATAAAACAAAACCAAAACTAAACAAAAAAAGCCCTGACCTTATGGACCTCATATTTCATATACATGATAAAATGAAGTAAATTTATATAGCTTTTTGAGGTTTACCAAATATTTTCCTCACAATGATTCTCATTATGAATGCAAGTTACCACCAAGTTACCAGCTAGTAAATGTTTAACTACTGGCTCTCCAAACAAACAAAAATGAATACGAATTCTTTTACCTTCAGTTTGCATTGTAGTCCTGCTTTGCATCAATTTCTTAAGTCTAGACGGTCACTGACCAAGAAACCGAGACCTGATTTATCTGCAGCATTTGCTCATTTCAGAAATGTATATGCTCACAATCAGATCACCCTGGTTCTAATCCTAGTTTTGGCACTTTCTAGTTATGTGAACATATTCAAGGTATTTAATCTCTTTAATCCTCAATATGCTCATGAAAAAAGCATGAATCATGGTAGTACTGGAGCCACTTCAAATTGGCTCATAGTAACCAGTCTTTTAAGTTTTCAGTGTGAAATCATTGTAGCAAAATAGCTTCCTACTCTATCTTGAATAAGACCAGATCTGAAAATGTGCTGTAGAAGATACATGTCTAGTCTTTCTCTGTTGCAGAGAATACTTTATGAAATGCCCCAGTGAAAGCTACCATTAAGTGAACTATTAAAGCTGTATTTCCCCAGTATGAATCAGTTGGTATAAACCCATTTGTCTTGATAGTTCCAAAAGCACATCCATTCTTTGTGTCCACACTTATCTCAGATGAACTAAAACCGTGCCACAGTCATCACTGTAAAACCATCATAATGAATCCCAGAGAATAAAGAAAAAGAGTCAAGTAAATTCACAATGAATTCTAGTAATAGTTTCCTTATCGTCTTTAAAATAATTTTTATTCTGGGGAGGAGCCAAGATGTGGTGGAGTACAAAGATATGCTAGCTCCAAAACCACAGCCTATAAAATATCTGTAAAGAAGAACTCCTAACAAATTCTGGAGGGGTGGAAGCCACAGAACAATGGAGTGGAGGAGATTTCTGTTCCAGAAAGACCTGAAAAACCCTCACCAAAGGTCCATCGCACACGAGACCAGAGCGGAACCCAGCCCTACCTTGGCCATGTGGCCCCAACAGGAGCAGATCCAAGCAGGCTTCAGGGATGGAATCTCTGGGGGCCACGAAGGTCCTTCCAATCACAGGCACTACAGGTCAGTGAGAGAGACTGTTTGGTGGGCTGAGAGGGGAGCAGGGTGTCTCCATAACTCAGGCCCCCTCGGGAGGCAGCAGCTGAAGTAGTGGCAGCCAGGGGCTCCTGGAGCAGGCAGGAACTGGGGTCCATTATGGAAGGTCTCTGCATAAACCCCCTGAGGGAACTGAGCCTGGGAGGCGGCCCTGCCCCCACCTGAGAACCTGAATTTAATATTACCCTGAACAGCAGCCAGGCCTGCTGCTGAAAGCCCTGACGCTGGGGAGCAGCATTTGAATCTCAGACCCCAAGCACTAGCTGGGTGGATCTAGGCCAGGAGTGGAGAGGACTCTCAGAAGTCAAGTAACTGGCTGGGAAAATGCCCAGAAAAGGGAAAAAAACTAAGACCATAGAAGTTTATTTTCTTGAAAAAATGATTCCAACCTTCATCTCTGAAGATGAAGAAGAAGAAAATTGCTTACCA
>JAQQSK010009257.1:0-13159 GCA_028658325.1 Potorous gilbertii | reverse complement strand
ATAACATTTTATCCTTTTACAACTTGTTCTTTAAAATGAATTATAATGATGAATTTTAAAATATTTTTAAGTTTTCATATGCTGTAGGATGGTAAAATGTTTGCTCCGGCCTGACAACTGAAATGATTCTGAATATCATTATGCAATCATTTATTTAACATTTATTGAGCACCTACTACATGCAAGGCATGATGCTAGCTGTCAAAAGAGTTGCAAATGAGAATAATATATGTAAATGTTCTCTGTGCAGCATTTCACAAGTTAGCTCCTTCCTGGCTTTCCAACCTTATACTTCTTCACACATTGTTGGCTCATGACCCGGCTTACTTGCTATGTCTTGCACACAACACTGTCCCCTGATTCAGTCTTAGTTTCTCTAACTTCATTCAAGATTCAACTTAAAAACCACCCTCCTTCTAGAAGAGGCCTTCATACTCTCTTTATCTGTTTTGTCCATCTCTCTTCTCCTTCTCCCTTCTCTCTCTCCTCATCATTTTCTCTCTCCTTTTCTATTTCTCTTTTCCCCTGTCCTCTCTCTATCTCTCCTATCTTTCTCTGTGTCCCTCTGTCTTTTTTTCTTTCTCTTTCTGCTCTCTCTGTCTATCTCTGTGTATCTATGTATATACGTGTGCATGCATGTATGTATCTCTCTCTTTCTCTTCTCTCTATAGAAAGCTAGGTGGCACAGTGGATAGTGCACTGACCCTATAGTCAGGAAGATCCAAGTTCAAATGCAGCCTCAGACACTTCCTAGCTGTGTGATTCTGGGCAAGTCACTTAACCTTGTTTGCCTCCGTTTATTTATCTGTAACATGAGCTGGAGAAGAAAATGACAAAGCACTTCAATGTCTTTGCCAAGAAAACCCCAAATGGAATCAGGATAGGTTGGGTATGACTGAACAAAAACTAATGTGTGTATACACATTATACACACACACACGCACACACACACACACATACACACACACATATTTACATATGCATCATGGTTATTTACATGTTGCATGTTGTCTTCTCCAGTAGGATGTGAGTTCCTTGTCTTTCTTTGAAAGTATCCCAAGTGCTTAGCAGAATCTCTGGCACTTTATAAGTGATGCTGTTGTGTTAATTATTGACTGCTATTGATTGAACTCATATATCTCATAATCTCTTATAGATTTTTGGCTCTTGTTTAAATGCATATGTTATTTACATTTTTGTTATCAGATTTATTATTATTAACCCTTATCTAATTTCATGACTTCTAACAGGATTAATGTTTATGGTTTGGTATGCAGATATGCTATTTATTTAAAAGAATTAATTTTCAAATGAGAAGATAGATTGTTGCTATCTTTTTTTAAAAAATGAATTTAAATATAATGAAGTACCTAAAGTTATGACCCAGTAAAATAAAAAAGGAATGTCAGAAATATATTTGCAACTGGTGTTTACATTTTGGTTGCTTTTTAATCAGAAGATTTTGAGCCAAAAATTAAAATGTGGCTAAAATTGAATCATAGTAATTTTTTAAAAAGAATTCAATTACTCATTCATCCATATGTTTACTTTTATTAAGAGGTAGAAAATGTAGATTTAACCTTTTATTTTCAAAAGTAAGATTTTAGTTGATACAGCTGCTATAAAAATTGGTTTGCACCTATGGTTTTATCAGAATAGGGAATTCCCAGTGAAGAAACTATCTCTCTACAAAGCAGATCAGCAAACATTCTGCAACTTACATAATCTTAGAAAGTTTCTTGAGGCAAGGAGAGTTAAAGTCCCTAAAGAGACTTTCCTGGGGTCAAACAACCAGTATGTTTCTCAAACTGGACTTGATTCCATAGTTTCGTGTTTTGAGGATTTTGAGGTTTTGAGAATTTCTTCAGATCTTAAAATTAATCTTAATATTTTCCAGTTACATTAATAAAATATCCAAGTAAAGGAATATTCAAATAATAGCTAACTCCCTGGTACAACAGATTTGAAAAGTTAGATCATTGAAGTTCTGGGCCTTGAAATAGCTTTCTGGAACTATCTTTGTGATCTGATCCTAAAAATTAGTTTTGAATGATTTTTGATACCTGTAGACCCCAAATCTTGACTTAGTTTCCCCAATGTTCTCAGAGGCATTCATGATTCCATTTTTCAAACTGTTCTGTACTCAAAACATTAGACTCTCTGATAATCTCCATAACAAAATGGCTAGAACTAGGTTTGAACGAGATTAAATATCCCTGGGTATCATATTACCATACCTCTCAGATTCCCCCTTAGCTGTGCAGATGCGATATATCGATATAACACCAGAAAGAATCATGAGATTGTTGGTTTAGACTCAGAAGACCCCTTAGAAGACATTGAGTTCAGTGCCTTCATTTAGCAGATGGAGAAACTGAGGCAGAGTGATTGCCTTGCCCAGGATCACATAGCTCTTCAGTGATTGAGACAGGATTTGAACTCAGGCCTTCCTGACTCCAAACCTTTTGCTCTATCAATTCCAAGACCTCAGATCCTGTAAGGAAATTGGAAATAACCTTGGAAGTTATCTCATATAATGCCTTCATTTTACAGGTTAAGCAACTGATGCCAAACAAAATTAAGAAATTAATTAGGTGATTTGCCCAAAATCACACAAGTTGTAAACATCAAAATTTCAATGACATATGCAAATAAGTGTATACACAGAGATGTGTATACAGGCACATGTATGCCTCTGTATATTATGTACATCTATCTAATTGAAGTTATAGTAGAAATGTCAGGTGTCTTCCTTATCAGGATGAACATCTGTAAAACAATTTGTGGATTTTATGATCCTGCCTATTTTTCCAAATCTGAGAATATTTATATTGCATCTTCAAATACAAAAAACTTTCAGTGCATGTTGGGAAAACATTTTTAAGGCAGTGATGAGAGCCAGTGTAATTGATTAACAATGAAGGGTGAATGATGACTGCCAAACAAAAGAAAACTTTAGTCCTGGATTATGTCAGTGTGAATGGAAGTTGCTGAGTACTTTTGCTGTCCACTATACAGAGCAGATGGAGCTCACAGAGTTGTGTGTCACTTGTTTATTACATCCTCTTAAAATTAGTAGCTGTGTAACCAGATGGGTCTGGGAGCACAGCTGTGGATACACGAAAATAAATGAAACCTGTCTGATGCTGCCATGTCCTTTTGAGATTCCAAAGTACTCTAGTGGTAACAAAGAAAAATGAATTTTCATTTGGCATATTATATTAGTAAATTCAATATTGTTTCTAAAAATTATCCAATGAAATCACATATTAACTTTTTAGTCAAGATGTTATTTTGATTGAAATTTATTTTGATACCCCCAAATAAATGCAGTAACTTAGGTAAATATGCAAAGTGACTATTTGTAATTCCAACATTATAGTAAAAAACCCATATTTGACAATTAATAAAACTGATTTTTATAGTTTTTAAAGTTTGATAGTAGCATCTATTGTGTCACTGAGATAAGTCTTTCGGGGTGGGGAGGGGAAACTACATTTAGGGAAATGCAAATGCCCATCTCTTCATAAAAGAATTATTTTGAATTTTAGGAAGGCCTATTTGCCCTTTCCTTTTTCTATTTTGTCTAATGATTACTTCTTTAGATGAGGCCTTCACGTTGTGTTTATCATGGGGAGAATAAATATATTGGCTTGCTTTATTGAGACTTGGTTTGTATTCCTCCTGAAAGGTTGATATAAATCATCCTGATCACTTTTTTGCCATAATTCCCCATGTAAATGATGGCTATAATTCATATCAAGCACATAATAAACTATCTAAAATTATTCTTTGTGATTCATAGGATGTTTGGGATATATAATATGTTAAATTGGATTGTACTACATGTAAGAAAATAACATGGTTTACTTTTGTTACACTATCTTATAACCTATGGAATTTAGAGATTTAGAGATTGTAAATTTGAGTGGTATTTAGGAAGGACGAACTATAACTTCTCATCAATTATGGGACCAAGGCTACAGTCTAATAAGATGGAATGATTTTTATATCAAAAAGGAGTTTTCACAGAGTGAAATTAGCTGTGAATTGCAGCTACTGTAGTAGACTTATTGATGATCGTTGTGGGAGGGGTGTTCCAGTAGGGTGCAGTACCCTATAAACACAAACCACATTGTATTCTCCTACTTCTCTGGCTAAGAGCAGAAGTTTAAGGAAAGTCACAGCAATAGTAGTAAACCACCCATTCAAACACCACTCTTCTGAAAATCCCAAGATACGACTTAGGTAAGGAAGCTTCATAATAACTTTTATTCAGTTCACAAAAGGATAAACAGTGAATGGGAAAACTAGTTTCAGTAGGTATCCACAGATAAGTGGGGTTTCCTGGGTTTCACTGGTGTTAAAATGATTCTTATCGTTGTTTTGAAATCTGTTCTATTTTTTCCCTCCCCAGGAAGTTGGCCTTGTCCTTGCAGCCATCTTGGTGCTCCTGCTGGCCTTCTATGCTTTCTTTTATCTTAAATTATCCACTGAAGTTGACCCTGTCCTGGAGGTGAATGACAATTAGCAATGCATTGATCATTGCATCTCAGGCCCTTTCTGGAAAAGTGAATGCCTTGGACAACACTAATGCTCCAATACCAGCAAACCACCAACCATGTTCTGAGCTTCTTCCAAGCATATAACTCTTCAGGATTTTTCTGCTACTCTTCATTTGGGGAACATTATTAAGGTTTAAATGAATATCAAGCCAAGATCCTCACCTTGTAATGGGATGTCAAGTTGCACTGGACATTTTTATAAGCTGTTACTATTGTTATTCTTGTTTTTCTTATATTGCAGAAAAGATAAGTTTTCTCTGCTTATATTGCTTAGCTGTATATATGTGTATATGTATACATATATGTATGTATATGCTATACATACGTATATAGCAATGGAACTTCTCTTCTTGCAAAACTTAGTCCAATTTCCCAACGCAATTGCAAGAATTGAAATTTTTTCCTGATCAGCAAATCCTTTGTTTCCAATCACATGGAATAAAATTCTAAATTGAACTTTATTCTTATTTATGGACACCTACTCAGATTGCATTCATACTTATATGATTGGAGGAAAAGTTCCAGGAAATTTTATGTTTTAGGAGAAAATGTGACTTTTTCTACAAGCATATTTTACTTCATCATAGATTCTATCTGCACATACATTTACAGTCATCTTTTTCTTTCTTCGCCAACTGTTCAGTGCACATGTGCTCTTTCAGAAATGGCACCTGGATGACAGAAGCTCGAAGAGTCACATATGCCTCTAAAATCGAGTTCTTTGCCTCTTGGGCTGTCTGAACTGGTGTAAATAGAAAGTTCAGTTGATGTTGGTTTTAATTAGTATATCACTCTATTAATACAAAGTTGGAATTCTATTTTAATTATGTTGTTCCTGCTGCTTGAAGTATCAGTTTGCTCCTCTTGTTAGGAATATGTTTAAAAAAATCTTTTTCATGCATATTCTTCCAAATAAAAATGATCCAAACTTTTTGAAATTTTGTTTTATACAAATTTACATTTCACCTCTCAAGACATAACTCAATTAAATCCCAGAGAGGAAATAAATTACACAAGAATAAAGAATATTTCTTTATATAGTATATATTGTAGAAGGTTTAGGTTAAACAAATATTTTTGTTATTATTGACTCATTTGTCAGAAAATAAATTTGACAAATAAAGTCAGTACTTTAAAAACTGATGATTTTTTTAATTTCTAAGAATGCTCATTTTAAAAAATGAAACAATATTAAGTACCCTGCTAAGCCAATACAAGAACTTATGAAGATTTTTTTAATGGCATTATGAAACTATCAACAATTCACATTGACTCAATTAATAGAAGTATACAGAACTGAAAATTTTGTATTAGCAAAATATATCATAGCATTTTCAAATCATAATCCTGGGGGTTTTTAGTTATTGCAAAATTAATTTTCTGGTTTGAAACTGAGTATTCCTTAAAACCCATTCCCTAATTTTGTTGTTGCTATCATTCAGTCATTTCAGTTGTATCCAATTCTTCATGACCCCATTTGGAATTTCCTTGGCAAAGGTTCTAGAACAGTTTGCCATTTTCTTCCCCAGCTCATTTTACAGATGGGAAACAGGGTAAGTGACTTGCCCAGAGTCACATAATGTGTCCGAGGCCAGATTTGAACTCTGGAACATGAATCTTCCTGACTTCAGGCCCAGCACTCTATCTGCTGTGTCACCTAGCTACACATATTCCCTAATTTACCATATGCCTATTTTGGCAATTAAATGGGAGATTACCTTTCTATTCTCTATTTCTTATTGCTTCTTTCACTTTTTAAAATAGCACAATGTGGTTCAAATAATAACTCAAATTTATATGAAGTGGTAAAGTTTCTAAAACATTTCTCTTATATTTAACTATGACATAACTAGCACAAAGATTGTTTTCCCAATTTACATATAGGATCTGAGAAACTGAGTGATCTATTCATCATAAGTATCCAAGTCAGGATTGGCACCCACAGATCTTGACTCCAAGTCCAATACCCTTTCCAGAACCCTGTGCTTATTCTAAATGACTCTTTTCCCCTTGATAATTTGGCTCTAAACACAGGTGATAAGTCATATATATTTTGCTGGAGTTTTTTGATAACATTGATTTTCCTTTACACATTTGAGTCTGCATTAAACAGCACAGTAATTAACAATTTAAACATGCAATAGCATGCCTCTACCTGAGCAAAATTCCCCTGAGATTGGTAGGAGTTTTGTTCTTTAACGTGTATACTTATATGGTATGTGGACTGAAAAGCATAAGGACTACTAAATTAGAGCATCTCAGATCTGGAAGAGACCTCACAGACAGCTGAGTCTGAACCTGACTGGGACAAATGTCTTCTCTGCAAAACACTGACAAGTGATCATCTTGCCAAAAGATCTCCAGTGAAGGGGAATCCTCTACCTCCCAAGGAAGTATAGTCCTCACATCAAAGAAAAATGTGTCTCTCTCTTCAACTTCCACCCAGTGGAATTACATCCTCAGGGGTGGGAGTGGAAGAAGTGGGACAAGTAATCATTTTATCTGATATTGTGATATATATTATAATATGTAAAAATGAATACTCTTATAATTAGGATATAAATATAAATCTAGTTGTATAGCTTTCCCATGGTAATTATGAACAATATATATGGAATAAAGGTGTTTTCATACTGTATAGACTATGTCCATTGGAAATGACATTGAACAAGCTCCAATCTTTATGAGATGTGTGACCTTAAAAAAATCTTTTAATTTCTCTGAGCTATCTGTAAGTGGGATAATTTCTACCCTAATTATCACAAAAGGTTATTGTTAAAATAAAATCAGATAATACAAGGAAAATACTTTTTCCTCTGAAAAGTGACATATGCATATAAGGTGTTACCACTATCATAATTGCAGTGTCAAAAAGAATAAATTTTTTAAACACCATCGTATTTGGTGCTTTTCACATAAGTACAGTGCGTACTGCCCACACTCCCTTCCCTCAGATTGGGTCTCCCCGTCTTGCTCAGGCTGAAAGTACTACAGTCATTTAAAGGCCCAATCCTAGTACCAGTTAGCATAAGAACTTTGACTTTCTCTGTTTCCTACCTGAGCCAGGGCTGCTATCCTTAGGCATTCCACTCCCAAGAGCTTACCATATTAGTGCCAGAGTTAATGTGTATACCTAGTTGGCCGAAACTACTGTAGCTCAGAACCCTTTGGCTCAAGAAATTCATCAGCCTCAGCCTTTTCTGTCATAAGAAGTATGCCAATATGCCCAAAATGGATGGTTTCTTAAAATAGAATATTGTTGTCTTTAGAAAACTACTATTCCTTTGTGAAGCTTTGTGCATTTTTGCCACTCGCATACTTTGTTTTTCAAATATGGAAAAAAAAATTCACATACTTATTGATCATTCATACTTAATATCTGAGGACAAATTCTGACCAGTGTTGGTTTCCCCTTTTTTTGTAGTCACAAATTAAAATGACAAATCAGTAGTTCTTGTATACTATGGTTGACCAATATGGATGGCATTTTTAGTGAAGGTTGCAGCATTTAGTGACATGTGGCATGTCTGTTAGTGAAGGAGAAGGCAAAGGAATATCACAAGCTGGCATTTTGGATATGATGGGCCTTTTACTTCCCTGAGTGACATGCCACATGTCACAAAATGCTGTTGTCTCCCCACCCCCATCACATATACGTGAACAATTTTCATTTAGTTATTTCTTCCCCCATATGGTGTTCAAAAGCACTTACATTAAATAAAGGTTATTCCTAGTTTTTAGCGGTGACTTAAATGAAATAGCATAGCTGTGTTATGTATTTGATCAAAAACTTTACCCAAATTAAATATGGCACAAGTTACAGCAAAATTGATAATCATTACCAAAATGTTCTTTGAAAATATTATATCATCTGTCAAAGTCCTCACAATTCCTTCCAAATATTACATAAAAGACATGAAGTATCTGATAGTAAGTATTAACCAATACTACTTCGATACTACTTCTACTACTACTAGCTAGCTAACTAGCTAGCATTTTTGAGCACTTCGGCACTGAGCTAAGTACTTTACAAATATTACATTTGATCCTTGCAACAACCCTGCTAGGTAGGTGACATTATTACCCACCTTTTCATTTGAGAAAACAAAACAGAGAGGTTAAGTAATTTCCCCAGGAAATGATCGTGGTTAATACTTGTTTGAGGCTGGATTTTATACTTAGGTCTTCTTGACTCCAACCCCAGAATTCTATCATTGTGGTAATTCAACTGTGGGTTTGACTTTGGATTGTTTGGGTTTTTTTTAAGGTTCTGACTTGCTAAACCAGTGTCATCAGTTTATTTGAATAATTAAACAATCCTCAAAACGGGAATCTTTGAGTTTACTTAATAATGGTGATGAAATGGAACTAGAAGCATTCCTCATTGCCTTGAGGCAGAATGTGCTAGAGAGAGTGCTCATGAATTGCACTTTAGATGCATTTATATCTCCTGGGAATATAACAGAATGTAATAAGAACAGAAATTCTAGCTAATTTGCTGGCTTCATTGTTGTTGTTTATCTGGTTATTTTTTTCTACCAGTCAAATGGGCAATATTTTATCAGCTGTTTTTTATTGGTGCTTTTTTACTGGATAGAATTCAGTAGTAACACGTATGGTTTGAGGATTAATTGCTTCTCAGTATAAATATGCATGTAATTTCATATGCATGTGCATATAAATGCAAGTATATAATATATATATATGTGTGTGTATAACATATATGCATATATGTGGAGAGATAGAGAGATAGACCAATCCTTTGGCAGAGGTGAAGTTCTTTGTAAAAGCACCAGAAAGAATTTTCTTGATTTTTTTTTAAAGTTCGTTTTAATACTAATAGGAATCTAGAACTATCACTTCCTGTCATGTTTCTTTTAAACACATATGATCAAAATAGTAGCAATACAGATAATTGGATAATGCTAAATGAAGAAATCCCCAAATCACTGAAACTTGAGTCTTTAAGTTGATAAAATAATTAGTAAGTGATTGGATTGAGCTTGGATTGAGCTAGCAAAGTACTATAGTGTGACTTGTGTCACTATTCGAGATGCAGTGTAGGCAATTAGGAATGTTTTGGATCTTATTTTGACCTGCGTTAAGATGGGATCTAAGCTTTGGGAAAAATAAAGAACTTCAAACCCCAGAAGGGCCTCAGAAATAAAAAAGGCCAAGAACCACAAATGTTTTCTTGTATCATTTTGTACATACTATGGATCCAAATTAAATGTAAATGTTAACTTTTAATGAGAAACTAATTTTGGGACTGTGGAGGCAAGTTTTTTTTCTTATATTTACTGCAAACATAGAAAAACAATTTCTGTACAACCATAATGTCTTTAACTCTTATAATGTACAAAGGCTCAGTTAAATTGAAGAGTTGCTATTATACATGCTGAAGTCTAGAATACTAACTATATAGATACTAAAAACTAGAATTCCTTGAGAAAAGTGACTGATTATACAGATTTTTATGTATAATCTTTTTCTTTTTCCTTTTTTTTAAAGCCAGTTCTAGGGAAGAACCTAAAATGAATTTCACATGAGAAAAGTAAAGTCTTATCTGTCATGAATGCAAATGTTAGAATCCTTTGGTACCTATTTTCAAAGGGGGAAAAAGTACCTTACTATATACTAAGATGACAATGATTACTATAGTGGAATAAGAAGAAAACTTTGAATTGTTTTTCCTCTTACCACTGTTGTTTTTTATTCCTGAATTATCTAAGTTCCCTACTCTTGTTTCCCTGGGGAACAATTTTTTTCACATTGTCAAAATAGCTGGGATTAAGGGGTAGGGCAGGGACAGCTAGGAGGCATAGTGCATAGAGTGACAGATCTCGCATCAGGAAGATTCATCTTCCTGAATTCAAATCCAGCCTCAGATACTTATTAGCTTTGTGACCCTGGACAAGTCACTTAACCTTGTTTGCTTCAGTTTTCTCCACTGTGAAATGAGCTGGAGAAAGAAATGAAAAACCACTATAGAATCTTTACCAAGGAAAAGGGTCATGAAGAGTTAGACATGACTGAAATTACCGAATACAGAATAGGTCAGGGTGATGGAACAGAGTATTTCTCTATAAGTAGATTGAAAATTACTTAGGAAGGGCCTTACACACAGCAAATTCTTAGTAAATATTTATGAAATTAATCTGATAACTTTGGAATCATTAATATTATTTCTGATAATAAGATAATATAAGTAGATAATCTGATTCTAACAAAGAAAATTGTTTAAACTTATGTTTAAACTTACTGTATTTATACTGCGTGTTGATATCCTATAGTTTCTATATTCCAAAAGTATATGGAATAAATAAAATATAACTCAGAAAGACTTTAAAAGTAACTCCCTAGGAATTGATGTATGCCATTTTAGAATGAATTTGCACTAGAAGGCTACTGGAATCGAATTATAGATCAAACAAGCCACTATACAGAATGGCTGAGCTTGGGTTCCCAGTGCTTAAAGGCTTCCTTATAGTTATTTGATATTTCTAGGCTAGACTGATCCACTGAAAAACATCCTCAGTGAGATGGGCATTTACAATGTCACAGAATTATCTCAAAATATTTAGAACCGTTCAGGAGAACCAACTTGTCCATTGTAGAAAATGTCTGCTCCTTCTGGTACAATCAATAGAATCCTTATGTAGTGTGAACAAAGCTTCAATAAGTTTTTTTGTTTATTCGTTTGTTTGTTTCTTTTCTGGGGAGGCAAGATAATATACGAAGACTTTGCCAGGGTTTAATCTTCTTGATTAGTATAAAAGGGACTGAAGAATCTCCTGAATGATATATTATCAAAAAGAAAAATAATATGAAGTGATTTACATAAAAGCTAACACTTAATGCCTTTTGAGGCAGCACACTATAGAGGAAAAAATGACGGATGTGGATTCAGATGACTTGGTTCAAATCCCAGTTCTGCCACTTTCTACCTGTAACCTTGGCCAAGATATTTGATATCTCTGGGTCTCAGTATTCTCATTTATAAAAACAAGGGGGTTGGCTGGGTAAACCTCTTAGGCCTCTTCCAGATTTAATTATATTATCTTAACACTTCCTTCCCCCCTCCAAAATCAATGGATGTGAGATCCATATTTAGGGGAAAAATGAGTTTATATGTCATTGAATGTTAGATGACAGCATTCCCTCTTCATTTTTTTTAAAACAACAACCAAATTGGCGGGGAGGCAGCCAAAATATGAGGTACCAGTGCCTCTAGAACAGATGTCGCACCATTATTTTTTAGCTCGTTTAGATGAATAAACATGTTAAACTGTGAAGTATTACATTTTAGATTTTTTCATTAAAAAAGAGACAATCTGTTTACTGTCCTAATTGAGACAACAATCCTTGTGGTTGCCAGTTTTGGCAGTCATAACAATGAACTATAAATATTTGGGCCAATCAAGAAAATGGTGACTGTAAAGGCTATAACATGTGGAAGGTTCTGTTTTCATGGGCACCTATTTCAATCCTGCCTTTTTTTCTAATTTCTGCAAATAAAATTATATCAAACCAAGCTGCATGGGAAAGCCCCACAAAATCAGTTAAGAGACCTGTTTCAATATCTAATTTCTTTCTAGTTCATTATCCTTTTTAGTGTTCAATTATCCATCTGCTTGTAACAAATTGCTTCTACAGTTGCTCTATCCAATGTGGCAAGCCAGGTCGTCATTTGGATTGGCTTTATGGAAACTAGGCTACCACCAAGTTTGGGTCTTCTATTCCCCTTTTCAAATAAAAAAAAAATTAAGCATTCTGAATCACTTTAACTTTTTCAATTGCAGCAATTTTAAAAGTAATATATGAATAAACAAAAAAAAGTCATCCTATATTTTTTCTGAGTAAGATGATTAACTTCTAACACCCATTTGTATATTTTACACAATGCAACACCAAAAAAGGAGGGGACACGTCCTTGAGATGCTTTTGTTGCTTTGAAAGAGATAATAAAATAATATTAGCTGGAACCCATAAAATATTTGGGAACCAAATAATGTATATTATCTCTTAGACTTTGTAGGAGCTGAGATTTATAGCTAGAAGGAGCCTTAAAGACAATCCAGTCCCAATTGCCTCATTTTATAGAGGAGTTAACTGGAAGCCTATAGACTTTAAATGACTTGCCAAGATCATCCCAGTCATAAGCAATGCAGATATCCTTGAGTGAAAGATAGAAAACCTGGGCCACCACAAGGCCACTGCTTAGGATGCCATTGCTCCTTGAAGGGAGCATGACAGACCAAGCTGAGGAGGATCCACCTGATCAATTATTTAGCCAACTAGGTGCTAAACATGTCTCCCTGCTAATGAAACATGTGTTATCAGTGCTCTCTATGTTTTGGCGCTCCGAAATAACAACCTGCTCCCAGTGCTACCAGGATCTTGTTTGAGTTATTGCTCTGATTTTTGCTTACTGTACCCCTTATTTCTTCTTTGTGTTGACTCCAAATATTTCTGCCCTTTCTATCCTGTCCCACTGTGATACTCTCATTTAATCTTTTTGCTATCTTGCTTTTTGTTGCTACCTTGTTGGCCACAATTGTTGCCACAACCCTTCCCTTCTCTCATTTTTTTTT
>JAQQSK010009256.1:0-13159 GCA_028658325.1 Potorous gilbertii | reverse complement strand
TGCTAGTAAGATTGACTATGAACTCACAAAGATGAGTCTTCCTGACTCCAGGTACTGTGCTACCTTAACTGCCTTAAAATTAAAATTTCAAATCCCAACCCTGCCACTGTTCTGTCTGTATGTTCTCCTACAACTAATTCATTAACTAGAATGTGTTAGGAACCAGGAAAACAAATATAAAAGCAAGCTAGTCTCTGCTCTCAGGAAGTTTATATTCATTCTAAGAAGGGGATATAATACATAGAAATTAATGGTAACCAGGGAAGGGAGTTCTGGACAAGGTAGCCTCTGATATCTTGAGTGGTAGTACACTGTCACGTACTTTCTAGGGGACAACATTTAGTTTCTGAAATTTCACTCATGGTTTCACTAATCTCCTCTGCTCTTCAGGGGTTGATGGGATAGGTTCTCTCAACAGTAATACAGAAAATGTTGGGTTTCTTCCAATACTGGGCAGGCATTTCAGTTGAGGTAACTTAGTCTACAAACAGCTATTATGATTCACCTTAAGTCTGGTATTCTGATCTATGCTCTTTTTAAAATTAGGATTTTGAATTTAATGGTACCAAACTATTCTAGATATGCCTGATGGGTCTACTTAGGCATAGGCATACAAGCTAACTTACTGGGTCTTTTGGCAAATCTAATGGAAATGCCATAAAAAGCATCAGAAATCAATAAAATAGGTTCTTTCTTTGACCAAAAACATATTTGTCTTTGCTAAGTGTCCCACTCATTATGTCAGTTCTAGTCTAAAGGATTCTTAACCTTCGGTTGTGTTATGAACACACTGGCAGTTTGGCGAATAGCCCTGTGAGTTAGGCATCTCCAGTTTAAAGGTGGGAAAATGAAGGCTCAGTGACTTTCTGAGCGTCACACAGCTAGGAAATGTCTGCGTCAGAAAGAATTGCCCACCTCAGAATCTGTGAAGCCCTGGGCAAGTTTTTTCATCTTTCTGGGCCTCCATTTCCTCATCTGTAAAATTTACTTCAAGGTTCCCTCCAGTTCTAAATGATCCAAGCGCCTTAATTAAGCACTGTGTGTCATCTTTCCTTATAAATCAATGTTGTTGGCTGCCTTACTTCTCCTAGAAACTAGTGGGAACTAGGCTGACCATGATATACCAACCAAAGGCATACTTGCTATTTCAGGTTGGCGTGGAAAAGAAGGCTCACTTTGCTTACGTATCTGTGTGTGGTTTCCCTGCACAGCCAACTCAAAACAGATTTGCTACCTAGCCTAGCTCTCTATCAGCTATCGTGCTTTGTAAAATGATCTCATCTGACTTCGAGTTAATCGAGCACAATCTCCAGGTAGACTCATACCATAAATTTGACAGGCAGCAAACTAAACACCTACATTTTAACCCTGGGACTACCTTTAATCCAGATGTGTTATGTACTCAAGTACTTTGGTCTTACCTTTATCTGTGTTGTCACCTCCCATAGGACGTATTTATTACAAGATTATAGGCCTGCGTATGGTTTCAAAGTGCTCACTAATGGGAAGATTAGTTTTCCATTATTGGTGTGTGTATTATCACCTCTTCAGATTATGCACAATAACTCACCCTGCTTATCAGCTCCATGCTCTACTTCCACAAAAGGTCAAGATACTATCAGGAAGTGTTAGTACTTTTATGATCTTAAATGAGCAATTAACTAAAAATGATTCCAAAAGACAATGATGATGTGTCCTCCTGATCAGGAGGAGAAAGACCAAAGGTACAGAATAAGAAATATATAGATAGAAAGATAGATGATAGATAGATATAGATATTTTGAATATGGCCACTATGGGAATCTATTTTGCCAGACTATGTACATTTATTAAAAGAGTTTTCTTCCCCTTCCCCAACAGCAATAGAGTAGAAAGAAGAGATATGGATTATTTGGGGAAAAAAAATTAAAGATCCTAAAATGAAACCAAATAAAACATTCAAGCCTTGACAAAAAGTCCAGAATGGACTGAATGATTTAAATGGATTTCTGGAGTCTTAATTCCATTCAATTAAAAAAAATTTATTAAATACTTATTATACACCATAAGTACTATGCTAAGTACTATGGAAACAAACACAAAAATGACAATATCACCTCCTCTTAAGGAGTTTATATTCTATTGGAGGGAATAGCAGAATATAAAATAAATACAAAACATATACAAAGAAATCAGTGCAGGGTTTGGATTCTCTTTTGTTTAGGGGTCACTGGCTAGGTAATGCAGTGAATACATAACTGAGTCTGGAATCAAGAAGATACCTAAGTTCAAATCTAGTCTCAGACATGTACCAATTGTGTGACCATGAGCAAAATTATTCAACCTCTGCTTCGGTTTTCTCATTTGGAAAATGAGGATATAAGAGGACCTGACCTACCTCCCAGGGTTGTTGTCAAGATTAAATGAAAAAAATATTTGTAAAGCACTTAGCACTGTGCCTACACGTAGCAGGCACTTTATACATGCTTCCTTCCATCCTTCATCTCTACCTAGGAGTTCCACCTCTCACTCAGGTACATAATAAATAAAAATTGTTCAATAACATGTTGAAGCAGCAATTTAATGAGGATGGCTTCTCTGTGGAGACTGTGACTTGCTGGCACAACATTGCATAGTCTTCCAAATCCAAGTTGTGGCTCAGCCCCCTAACTAGTTGTGTGATCCTCCACAGGTCGCTTACTGTCTGTGGATCGGTTTCTTAAGATCCTAAGACAAAAAGCTAAGAGTGGCTTTAGAGGTCACCTAGTTCAACCCCTTCCAAGGGGAAGCCTCTTTCCCCAAGGACACAGGTGGCAGAGCCTGTTGTGAGCCAAATTCTTGGTGGAGCAAGGAAAGAAAGGGTATGAAGGAAAGGGAACAAATAGAAACCTTTCCCGATTCCCCCATCCCCAAATGCTGGTTTCCTCTCTTCCTCTAAAATAACTTCATATTTACCCAATTTTTATTTACTAACTTTATATTTCTGCCATAGGTTTGAAGCATAGTTGTTATTTCTCCCATTAAAATGCAAGGTCACTATGAACAGGAATTGTTTCATGCTTTGGACTAGTATCCCTAGCACATCGCATAGTGCCTGGCACTTAGAAGGCCCTTAATAATTGGCAATTGACCAATTGATTGAAAACTGAGGTCTTATGATTCCAACCCCAAGGCTCTTGCCATTATATTAACATAATGGGGCTGGATCAAATAATCAGTTCTCATACTTTTTGGACTCAGGACCCCTTTACACTCTTGAAAATTATTAAGGGCCTGCCCAAGGTGCTTTTGTTTATGTCGGTTATACCTCTTGATGTTTACCATATGGGAAATTTAAAATCTTAATACTATTATGAAAATATTCTGATCCTTCTGACTGACCTCCGGGTCCACAGATCACACTTTAAGAATCACTAGATTAAATAGTTTCTACACTCCCAGCTAGCTGTAGAATTATACAATTTTGTGGTTAGAGATTATCAAGTACAATCCTTTCCATCATTAAAATTTCCACATTTTCTACAACAAGGAGCTTTATTAGATGACAAGATCCTTGAAGCGTTTCTTCTTACTCACCTTTGTATTTTTTTCCTAGTACCTCGTATGCTATACTGCACACAGTAGATAATTAAGAGGCGTTTGTTGAATTTAACTGAATTCCAAGGTGTTTCTTTTTAAATATATAAACTAGGCCAATCAATGAGAGAAAGGGAGTAAAAAGGTTATATCAGAAGTCACTATGACTTCAGACTTGGAAAATATACTGGCAAATTACATCCGATGATTTTGTAAGCATTTCTCTTTTGGTAAAGGAAATGGTAGATTTGAAGCAGACTAATCTGCTTTTCCAGGCTTTTAAAAACCATGGAGTTGAAATTTCTTATTTAAGTTGAACCAGCTGAAAGTTACAATGCAGTCCATTGCACATCCTCCTTGCCTACACTTCTCTGACAACACAGTGTGCAACACACACAAGCATGACTGACTACAAGCACACCAGAGTTGAAACCAAAGATGTAGTAAAAGCAGAGAACCTACTTTCTTCATTTTTTGAGTGTTCCATGACTAGCCCCCTCTAGTTGGTTTATATGACAAGAGAAGACAGCAATGGATTAAACACTTACCCACTGACTAAGTTAAAATCATTTCAATGAGTCCCACAACGTCACTCATTAAATAACCTGAAGAGACCTTCAACTTTCCAGTGGTCAACTTCAACCCAGATCCTGCTTTAAACACTTAATAACTCCTTGTATGGCAATATCCAGTGCTTTTCTCCTCCATATTATAAAGGAGATTTGGGCTTGCTTTTGTTTTTTCTTACCCTTCAGGTATTTATCTGTAGTACTATAGTGTAATGGTAAGAGCACTGAACTGGAATCAAAAGACCAGGGTTTGGAACCTAGCTATGTCACTCATTTGTTGCATCACCTTGGGGTAGTCACTTCATCTCTCTAGAATTCGCTTAAGGTTTCTCATCTATAAAATGAAAGGACTGGACTAGATGACCTCTAAAGTCCTTTACAACTTGTAGGATCCCATGGTCCAAATGAGGGTGCTATAGCTTAGTTCTAGAATGAACATACAATGGCTTGAATTACTAGGATGACAACATTGGTGGATTGCCACTGAATCACAGTACTTCATGGATTTGTGATTTCATTCTCTCCAGCAGTGGCAGACATTCCAAACCCATCTGTTCTGGTGGTCAAAGGTATTTATTACCTATTGAGCAGCCAACTAGAAATATGCCTTTTCCTACTTGGAGCTCTGATGGTCAGTTGCTGGACTCAAATTAAAATTCCTTCCAATAAGCTCCTTGAGGGTAGGGAATCTCTTGTTTTTGTATTTATAAACCAGTCCTTAATAAATGTTTCCATTTCAAAAGCATAGCCTTAGATAACCCAAGGTCACCTGCACCCCACGAGGAAGGAACAGAAAAAGATTTAGGAAGGAAGGAGACAGAGAAGGATCATAGAGCATTTTAATCAGAATCAATTTCTCGTGTGTGTGTGTGTGTGTGTGTGTGTGTGTGCGTGCGCACGCGTGTGTGTCTAAAACAAAATTAAGAACACCACTGAAAAAGCTGCTTACACATCTATACATCTGAGGCCACTGTGAGGGTATGTGCCTTAGACTAATACCATAATCTTTACATTTGATGGGGAGGGAGAAGGACTGAAAATAAAAAAATCATTGTCTTATTGGCAGTTGGGGATTTAAAAAATGTTTCCAGATATGAATAAGAACAGATCTCATCTGTTTAAGATACTTAACTGTTTCTGTTGAACTACGGTTCATTATAATTACCTGCAGACCTCTGTAAAGATAAAGCTATCAGGATTAGATACTGAAATGATTTTATCCTATTTAACCAGCTATTAGTGTCAGCTCTTTCTAAATGCAGAGGTGAAAAACAAGAGTAGCAAAGAAAGAATTGGATGCCTAATTTGTTGGAGATGAGGGGGAAAGAGGTCACACACTTTGATTCCATTAGCAAGTCATACCACAGCTTTTCCTGTTAAGAAGGCTACTTTAAAATGTTTACAGACTAAATTGAATAAGAGCATAGAACACAGCAGATAGATGCAGCTCTGAAACGGCTTTCATAGGTCATCTAGTGCAACCCTCTCATTTTACATATAAGGAAACTGAGGTTGGGGGAGGGTACATTACTTGTCTAAGGTCAAGGAGGCAGCCAATAACAAACAAAAAGGGAAAGGATAAAAATCTCAAATCTTTTGTGAAATCCAATCCAACAATATTTAATAGGAGCCCACCATGTGGATGACACTCTTAGGCATTGGCGAAAGACAGACAGACAGAGACAGAGAGAAAAAGTCAGACAGAGAGAAAAGTCAGGCAGACAGAAAGGCAGGCCGGCAAAGATCCAACCTCTACTAAGGAGGTGGAGGATCAGGAGAGAGCCAGGAAACTCTCTGCAGGCTCTGTTAAACACTCTCAGAGAAAGATCCCAGGTACATAGGAAAGCAAGTGTACCAAGAGAAAATGAGCCTACAGCAAAGTGTGGGGTAGGGTTGATGCAATCTAACTCCAGCCAATGTAGATCTGGAGAACTGCACAAGGCACAAGGCACGGTGCAGGGCACTGTTCTGAAGTTATCAAATGTTCTAATAGCAGGGGCATATGCAGAAATTTTATATGAAAGAAAACTTTCTAGGTAATTACAGAGCACAAAATAACACGGGAAGAACAGATAAGAACTTTGAGATTTCCAAGTGGGGCCTCCTGTACCCCTAAAGGAGGCACTATAGGGGCAAATGCCTCAGGGCAGCTTTGATCCTTCTTAATACGACAAGCAACAGGCTGAGAAGGTCTACTCTCATGTTTTCAATGACTGTAATTTACAAATAGGGAAAGGAATAAGTTTTATATAGTGCCTGCTATGTGCCAAGTACTGTGCTAAACATTTTACAAATATTATCTCATTTGGCAATGAGATAATATTTTTACAAATGATCTTGGGTCCTAGCCCTAAGATGAAGGTTCCCTCATCTTAGGATGAGGGAACCTTTACCTGAATCTGACAGAAGCAGTTCTGGGGCATCCTCCAATAAGCAGCTACTTGGGACATCAAGAAAAGGATACATTTACATCATCCAAGAGTGGCCTTTCCCTCCCATAGGAAGGAAGCTACATCCCCCAAAGGAAGTCGTGTATGGGGAGATTTTCTGGTAGAGAAGAAAGACAGAAACATCATCCCCTCAATCTCTGAGGGTATTCTACGTACAACTACGTAGCCGGCATCACAGAAATACAGGCTTGCTGCTCAACTCCAACCTACTTAAAGGGTGGGAGAGGAAGGACATCAGAAACCACCAGTACAGAGTCTAACAGTAATTTCCACTTGTGGTCTGAGCTTCTCTGCCTGGGATGCCTAAAATTAAATCTGCCAATAAAATCCTCTTTTGGTTTCTGAACTCCCCAGAACTGAAAAGTTTTACCAAATAGACTCTTTTCAGTATGAAATTCTATGAAATTAAATAAAGAACTGTACTTATCCAACTGGCCTTGGGGGAAAGGAGAATTACAACTTAATATTGTTGAAGATGATCCTGACCAATGATCAGAGCTTAGTAGCACTGATTTATTTGTTTTGGATGGCATGGCTTGAAAATTCAAGGAAAAAAATATCTTTTTCATATGAGGATAATTTCAATTGATAAGGTGAGCAGCATGTTAGAAACTCCAGGAGAACTTCATATTTCATGGTCTAGGCCAATTTTCAATCATGTAAATCAAAATGATAGCATTGATTTTTTTTCCCCACAGGAGACAATAAATGAAATTAGATCAGGAGGAACAATGGTAGAACGAAAGCATCAACAGATTTACTCATTTTAAGATGAATTATTGATGTACAGGTTTTTTGTACAAGATACACAAAATGTAAAAGCAAAATTCAAAAACGACCATAAAACTGAAATTCTTTAAGCTTTGAAATTTAAAAATTAAGAAAAATTCCAGAGAATGTAAGTTCCTTGAGGGCAGGCACCATTATGCTTTTTGCCTTTGTATTCCTTGCACCTTGTATACCTGAAAAATCAGGTAAAATGAATACATCAATATTTCATAAATAACGCAAACAGAAATTCTTCTTTGCAAGCTAAGAGGCCCCATGATATTGTGCTTTCCTAAAAAGGTATTCAGAAAACTGTGAAAGAAATGTATGTCTCTCTACAATGACAAATTCAAGGATTAAAACAGTAAGATGATATTCTGAAAACGTAGCCATTCTTTCTTTTTCATTGTTTTTCATTAGGAGATGTAACATGTTAACCAGAGTCATAATTAAAGCTGGGTAGCAAAGACACTGACAGTATTCACACTCCTCCAGGAGTTAGAAACAACTGACCTTAGCACCTAATTAGCAAAAATAAAAATAAGAGCCCACCAGATGGTATGCCTTCTCTCCTTCCCACTGCCAGATGATATACTCTCTGGCTCAGTTAACCAGGGTCCCTCCTCCAGCAGAAGCCTAGCAGTATTTGGGGTCTCTCTCTTGCCCCCAAAATAAATGTTACTTTAGAAAGTTTCTTTCAGGACATGTTTTGGGGTACTTGTCCTGGGTGTTAGATTACTTAGTTACAGTTCCAACATTAGCAAGAAATTTTGAACACCAGAAAGAAGGTTGGTTCCTCCTCCCCATACCCAAATTCATCCTATTCTGTATCCTGCCCCACCCAAATCACTCCCTGGTCCCACTAATTAATCAGTTTTATTTGCTGAAGCTACCAGTTTCCTTTAGGCCACTGTGTAAAGCGAGTCAGCCTTTCACTTTCCAAAAATGACAAGAAAACCATGTAATACCAAAATGGCATATAATGGCAAAAAAAGAGTCCCTACCAGCTAACACTGTGGCTATATATGAAAATAGGATCTATTTTCCACTAATCTTTTCCATTAGAGTCCCCAGGAATATACTATTTTGAAAAATAAAAATGGTCTGTAGGTCATCTCCATTAAGTATATATAGATGACAAGATGCTGCTTTGACTTCTCTACACAACCATCTTCCCCACCACTATCCCACATGCAGATTTGTTTTTGCTACATATAAAGCTATTGAGATAAGACAAGTTAATGGATTCCACATATAAATTAAAAAGAAAAGACCCTGACAAATTGCTTAATTTGGGAGCTAGCTTAAACTGGTGAAAGTTCTGAATTATAGAAATTTAAGATAAATGCAAGTGTTACTTTTAATAACCAACTGTAACTCAACCTCGCCTAATGTGCATTCTTAATGTGGCTTAGAGAAATCCTTAAGGGACCTGTTGCAATAAATAGAAAGATTTTAATTAGTATATTGGACCTTTATAAGGGAGTGTTTTTAAAGTGCTTGGAAATTTAAGTGCTACTCTGTATGAGGTCTTTCTTGATCCTGACATCAAACCCAAAACTACTGTCTTCCTCAAGCAACATCATATCTCATTCAAACATACACACACACACACACACACACACACACACACACACACACACACACACCACATACACACACACACACCACATACACAAGTTGATTCCTACCTAGACTACAAGCTCCTTGAGGGCAGAAGTTGTTTTTACTTTTGTCTTTGTTCAAAGTCAAGCACAGTGTCCTGACACATAAATGGTGCTTGATAAATGTTCACTGTTTGTTTAAGGCAGGAGTTCTTATCTGTTTTTGTGTCATGGACCCCTTTGGGAATCTGGTGAAGCCCATGGCCAATTTCTCAGATTAATGTTTTTAAATATATAAAACACATAGCATTACAAAGGAAACTAATAAAAGTTAGTGAAAATAAAGATGATTTTTTTTTTACTCATACAAGTTCAAGGACCTCTCTCCCTTCCCTTCTAAATCTATCCATGAACCTCAGGTAAAGAATTCCTAGTTTAAGGTTTGCGATACCTATGCTAAACAATAAGGTAAATTTTGGCCTCTCTGTACAGCATACTAAAAAGCAGAGACATCACATTTCCAACAAAGGTCTGTAAAGTCAGTTATATTTTTTTTCCAGTAGCAACGCATGGTTGTAAGAATTGGACTATAAGAAAAGCTGAGTGCCACAGAATCGGCACTTTGAAACTGTGGCGCTAGAGAAGACTTTAGAGAGTCCCTTGGGAAGCAAGGAGATCAAATCAGGTGATACTTAAAGAAATTAATTCAGGCTATTCATTGGAAGGTCAGATACTGAAACTGAAGCTTAAATACTTTAACCACATAAGAAGAAGACAGAACTCAATGGAAAAGACCCTGATGTGGGGAAAGATTAAAGGCAAAAGGAAAAGGGATGGGCAGAATGAGATGGATAGATAGTGCCATGGAAACAACAAACTTGAGCTTGGAAAGACCTCAAGAGATAGTGGAGGAGAAAAAAAGCCTGGTATGCTATGGTCCATGTGAAGTCAGACACAAGTGAACAATACCATGCACTACCAAGGGCTTTCGCAATAATCAAAGTGCTTGATTCAGTGGAGTTGCATTTCGTATTTATGGTAGTCATTTAAAAGGATAGATAAAGAATGTCCAGGGATGGCTGCTAATCACTATCTCCTAAATATCTGCTCAACTTGGCTAGACAGATGGAAAAAATACTAGCTATTACAAGAATAATTCAACAAACTAAATAAAAGTCAATGCACTTAATTCTGTTTCTAAAATAAGGTCTGTACAATGTGTTTCAACTCAGAGTTTAATTCCTCATCTTCAAAATATTCACTAGAAGAAAAGTCACCACCTGTAAGATTTCAGAAATCCATTTGGGAGGATGGATGATAGCCAAAGTCAATCTTGCCTTTAGCGGGGTTACTGTTACTGGCAAGGGAATACACTGTTAACCTCTGGATTACTGCCCATCACCCACAAGAGAAAAGGAATTTCTCGGGCTGAATTTGGGGTTAGGGGTGTGCTTGATTTATTTTGTCAGTGTTTCCAAATGGTAATCACAAAAACATGAGAACATAATACAAACATAATCCCATAACTGTATTATTATACAATTTTAATTATAAGACAAAGGCCAAAATTTTATGGTCAAAATTAGGATACCCATTTTTACTTTAATCTCAGCCATATAAAAATTCAATTGGTATTAGATTACAGAATGGCCACAGTCCCAGGTATTAGCCAACACCACCAGAATACAAATATTCAATAACACATATGTTCTGATTATCACTGCTCAATTACAAGCTGGAAATTCATCAAGGCAGTCCATCCAAGTTTCCCCCTTCAACATTAGGACACTAACGATCTGAAATAGTCTTTGCATTCAATGTTTGAATGTTACCTCCCAGGACCATTAAGCTAAAGCTGGCATTCTCAGGTGGAATTGATTATTTGTATTTGTTCATTAATTAAATGTGTGAGCTTCAACATAAGATCTAGTACAAACTATACAGAATAAAGAAGCTTGATTTTTATAGTTAGATTTTTGACAGTCATAAGTGATATTTATATAATAATTTAAATGCTTCAATAAAGCCTTTTTCTGGAATTCCTGTTACCTCCTTCCTCTTTCAACAGCCCCTCCCTAGTTAATCATATTAAATATGTACCTTTTTAAAGAACTTCTAATAATTGTTCATTGATGGGAATTTCCAGTCGAGCAACTAGCATTTATTAAGTGCCTGTTGTTCAGTCATTTTCAGCCATGACCCAATTTGGAGTTTTCTTGGCAAAGATCCTAGAGTGGTTTGCCACTGCCTTCTCTAGCTCATTTTATAGATGAGGAAACTGAGGCAAACACAGTTATGTGACTTCCCAAGGGTCACACGGCTAGTAAGTGTCTAAGGCTGGATTTGAACTCAGGAAGATGAGTCTTCCTGACTCCAGACCTGCTACTCTATCCACTATGCCACTTTGCTAGCCTATTAAGTGGCTACTATGCACCAAGCACTATGCTAGTTAAATGATACTGTTATCTAATATAATAGTACAGAAAAATATGGGGCTTTCCCCCTTAAAAGTGGAAATTAGTAGATCTTATGCCCTTGATTACTTCTAGCCTCCAAAGAAAAGACACAACAATGGCTCCCACATCAAATCTTTAATTCCACTTCAGGCACCATTACTAAATATCACCTAATTATGGACCAAGACAGTGATGTTTTGAGTTTTAAAATGTCTTTACTTTGTAGAGAGAACAGAAAAAGAAAATTCTCCTTTGGTGAAAAGAAAGTCAAATGTTCCCAGGAATCACTTATTTAATTAGCCAAACGACCAAGAACAGAACTGTTTTATGACTTAATCTCTTGCCAAATGGGGAGGGAATGAAGTAGAACAATAAGGAGCAAATGCGGTGATGCCGAAAATCCACAGGGCATATTTCTTATAAAGAGACAACAGCCTTGTCAGAAGCGCCACATTGCCATCACCCTCTCTTTCCTTCAACAGTGCAACATCCCCTCTCCAAACAATGATATCCTCTCACACTGAAGGCAAGCTACCAAAATACTCCAATATGTCTTGTATGCAAATGTCCAATGAAAACATATAATCAAATAGACCTCTTGGCTCCCTTCAAGATACAGATCAAACCCTACCTTCTGCCCTCCCCCCACCACTTCCTCCACTGCAATTACCTTCCCAGGGATATTCCTCTCCATTTATATATATATATATATATATATATATATATATTATATGTACAAAGTTATTTGTATGCTCTCTCTCCCAATAGACTATGACTTTCATTGGCAAGAACTGAGTTTTAGTCTTTGGATCACTAGCATTTAAGACAGTTCCTAGCACATTATAAATCCTTAATAGAAGTTTGTTGACTGACTGACAAGCGCTGATTTAGTTCTTACCAGGCACCAGACACTACTAAGCAGTAGCAATACAAAGACAAAGGTGAAGTAGTCTTTTCCCTTGAGCTGTTCCAATGTAAAGGAGGATGAGTGACCACATCAACATATTAAACATACACATATGTCCCAATCAATTTCATCAAAGTTTAGGGTTTATTTATCTGTCACTGGGTCATAGTTGTGGTTGTTCAATAACTTCAATCATGTCCAAATCTTCATGAGCTCACTTGGGATTTTCTTGGCAAAGATACTGGAGTGGTTTCCCATTCATTTTACAGATGAGGAAACAGAGGCAAATAGGATTAAGTGACTTGACCAGAGATACATACACACTAAGTTTCTGAAGCCAGATTTGAGGTCAGGAAGATGAGTCTTCCTGACTCCAGGCCTGGCAGTCTAACCACCGAACCATCCAGCTATAATTGGGTACAGTAGAACCTTGGTTTTTCAGTAACCTGATTTATGTATGCTTCCCTGGACAAGGAAAAATTTTTCATAAAATTTGTTTTGCAGGATGAATAAAAACTTACAGTATGAACATCATGTTTTGGACTTGAACGGCTCATGAAGGAATTACGTTTAACAATAATACAATGTCACATTTTCATGACATTCTGAAAAAACGTCAAAAACAAGTGTCTTTAGATAGATTTCGAGTCAGAAGCGAAAGTAAAGAAAAAAATCAGTGAGTCAAAACGGGAAAGTGATTCTAAAAAACAAAAAATAAGTGAAGGCAGTAGTATTAGTCTTACTTTCAGTGAATGCAAGATAAGAGAACACTCCTGCTGTTGACATCCCTGATGTTCTCAAAGGAGATGCTCCTTCCAAGCAATAACGCTTTCTCCCCCTTCTCCTCCTC
>JAQQSK010009255.1:0-13159 GCA_028658325.1 Potorous gilbertii | reverse complement strand
GTGGCTTCAACTGTTCCAGAATTTGTCAGGAGTTCTTTTTACAGGAAATCTATGGGCTGTGGATTCGGAGCTAGCAAATGTGAGTCTTTCTACTCCGCCATCTTGGCTCCGCCCCCTAGGCAACACTCTTTAATAGATTGTTCATCTTGCACTTTCACTTCTGCACATCCTCCTTGGCATCCTTATGCTTTCCCTTGTCACCCCAAGGTCTGCATCCTCTTACCATTTAACCTGATTTATCTGAGTCACACTCTCTTGTTGTGTAATTCCATTTTTTCATTTTTTACAAAAATGTTAATTAAAAATTTTTTAGCTTAATTTTTTAATTTTTAATATTTAATTAAAATTAATTTAGTTTTTAAATTTTAATTTGCAAATTATCATCTTATCTGATGAAAGCCTTCTCCAAAAAGTCTCTTGCAGTTGATAGAATGTAAGGTCCTTGTAAGCAAGGATTGTTTCATTTTAGTCTTCATATTCCCAGGACCTAGCACAATACTTGGCACATGGCAGATGATTAAGAAATTTCTTTTAAATCAAATGAATGATTCAGTTGGTGGTAATTTAAAGCATCGTCATGGGTCATTATGGATAGGGAGACTTCTTCACTGACCCTTGAATGACAATGTGTATGTAACAGCCTGCTTCAATTTTACATATAGCTTATGCTAGTTTTCACCTACAAAGAGTCAAACCAAATCACTAAGCATTTATTAAATAATTACAATGTGCCAAGCACTATGCTAAGCACTGGAGAACAACTAGTTCCATCTCACATGGGCCTGGGAGACTGGGATCCCTGACAAAGCACTAGCTATGCTTTACCATACTATGTCTGGAGGAAGAGGAGTAGAAGGTAATTATCTCCTCATCGGCAGCTATGGAAACCCCATTGGACAAAAGATGGGCAGTAGGAATGAAACCATAATAGGTAGGCAAATTTCTTTAGTAGATTATGATGTCACTCAAAATATTAGTGAGATGAGAGAGGAGGAGGAGGAGGAGGAGGAGAAGGAAAAAGAGGAGAAAGAGAGGGAGAAGAAGAAAGAGAAGAAGAGGAGGAGGAGGAGAAGGAGGAAGAAGAAGTAAGGGAGAGAGGAAGGAAGGGAGGGAGGGAAGAGAGAGAGCATGTGTGTGTGTGTGTGTGTGTGTGTGTGTGTGTGTGTGTGTGTGTGTTTGAGAGAGGGAGAGAGAGAGAGAGAGAGAGAGAGAGAGAGACAGAGAGAGAGAGAAGTTCTCTCACATTACCACATCAGGGAACAATCTTAGTCTTATTTCTCTTTCTTAGTCACTGAAAGACAGAGAATTGTGAAAATCCCACAAATAGTAAGGGCTAATATTCAATGAGAAAATGTTTCTTGCTGTTAATAAGCACTTCAGTTGTGACCAGGAATGACATAATTGCTATTTTGATGAGAAGACCAAGCAATCCAACCTAGTACTATTGATTTCAGCAGAAAGCTAATGAACAACCAGCCGAGACCAAAAAAAAGTGTACCTCCTAGACAATAAGATATGACTAGCCCTAAGATTTTGATGTGTGTGATGGGCATTCTTTTTCAAATTTTTTATTTATGACTAGCCCAAATGTCAGCAACTAACCTCAAAGAAGGATTGGAACACTAATGTACTGTTGGTAGAGTTATGTTCTGGAGAATAATTTGGAACTATGCCTAAAAACTATAAAATTGTGCATACCCTTTGACCCAGTAATACCACTATTAGATCTGTATTCCAAAGAGATCAAAGAAAAGGATATAGGACCTATGTGCACAAAAATAATTGTATTAGCTTTTCTGTGGTGGCAAAGAATTAGGAATTGAAGGGATATCCATCAATTGGAAAATGACTTAACAAGTTACGGTACATGATTCTGATGAAATACTGCTGTGCTATAAGAAATGATGTGGAGATGGTTTCAAAATAATCTTGGAAGACACGTGTAAACTAATTCAAAGTGAAGTGAGTAGAACCTGGAGAATATTTTATACATTAACACCCGTATTGTAAAGATGATCAGTTATGAAAGCCAGCTACTCTAATTAAGAGAAAGAACCAAGAATATTCCAAAGGACCCATGATAAAAAATGCTACCCATTTCCTAAGAGAGCTCTGATGAACTCTGAGTACACAATGAAGCATATTTTTTTCTTACCTTAAGAAGTTTTTTTTTATTTTTTTTGTAACATGATTAATATGGAAATGTTTTACATGACTTTACATGTATAATTGATATCATATTCCTTACCTAAGAGTTGCCCAAAATTCCCTGTATCATTGAAATCACAAATCCAGACTCATTTACGTTCCATAAGTGTGATAAGGATTAGTGGCAATGACAATCAAGGAGTGAAACCGAGTGCACTATTGTAGTTCATTATCTTACTTGATTTTTCAGAAAGATTTCTGTCTTTTAAAGAGGTCACATTAAGTAATAACTAGAACTTCTAATTCTTAAAAAAATATAAAGAAAAACATAACGGCAAAGGTAATCATGTGCCTAGGTAGTGATCTACTGAGTATGCAACTAGCCGAAAATCTCTCTCATACACACTTATTCCATGTTGCCTACATTCCATCAGAAAAAATTATAGTACTTAGTTTCTTTTCCAGGGTTGCTTTTAAAAATGTAAATACTACTGGAAGTGGTGACCCATTAAACTACTTTGTTTACTCTATGATAATGCTTATGTCCCTGTTTAACAAAAAAAAAAATCTCAATTCAGTGGAACTGGGGTTAAATTCCTACATTTTCTCTCTCCAACCCAACTAATTAGGTAAAGTCAAGTAAGCCTATGTGAGAATTTTAAAAATTAATTAACATTGATATGAGAGTTTTTTCAAGAATTTTTGCAGTAATTGTTTATTTTCATTGTAAGATTAAAATCAAGCATAAAATCTAATAAAGTAGAACTATTTCATTTAAAATTCATTCATTCTTTCTTTTTCAACCAGGCTCTTTGTAGTTCATTCATTCAGTCTTTCCCTATGCCCTTTGTAGTTCAGTATTTTGGCAACACTTTGAGAAATTCAGAACCTTAGTACAGAACAGAATCATAGAAAGCTAGAAAAGAGTGAGTATCCAGGAAGAGAAGGTACTAAACAGTGTTAGATACTACAGAGAAGTGTAAAAAAAAAGGACAAGAAGTCAATAGATTTGGCAAAGAAAGCCAAAATTTTTATTAAAAAAAAACCATTGTTTTGACATTTTATACATATATTCAGTAAATCACAAAAGTTTAAGATACAAAAGATGAAATACATACTAGTTTAAAGGAATATTTGACTTTTGGGCTACCTAGGGCCTCACAGAACACAATATCACTACCTGCCATAAGGTTAGTCCTAGAGGGAGGATTTTGAAAAGTCTAATTACCTGCTTCGATCAACAGACCTCTTTTCCACCAACAGAAATTCTACCTTAATTCATTCCTCCATAGTTAGCAATACTACCCACTAATAACTTTTCCAGCACAGTGATTTTCACACTCTTTTGACTACCAGTGGAACAAACTTTATTTTTTAACTTAGGGGGCAATCTCAGTTGAATGATGAGGTCAAAAACCAGACCGAAGGAATTTTAAAAGTAAGAAAGGGAAATAAAAATTTAGAAAGGATGAAGGTTTTCTTGAGTTTTATTGAGAAAAGAAGGAAAACTAAAGGATTATAATGGCAATGGTCAGAGCAAACAATGGTGAGAGAAACATGGGTATGTTTATAGGTAACTGGGAGGGTAAGTAGAGAGAGACTAAGAATGACAAAGTATTTTAATTGAGAAGACAAGAGACACTCAAGGGTACATGTAGAATGTTTTGCCTTAGCAAGAGAAGGGTCACCTCTCCATCAAAGAGCAGAGGGAAGAAATAGATAATGAGGGGAAATGTCAGAATTTTGTGAGGTAAGGAAGAAGAAATAATAAGGAGCTTTTGGCAAATGACTCCATTTTGTTTTGATGAAATATGAGTTGAGGACCTCAACTAAAATGGCAGCTAAGGGTAGACTATGGGAGACTTGAGGAGCAATGGGAAGGTTTGAAAGAACCATGGGTTTTTTCCGGGGTAATGAATCAATTAGAGAGTAGTAGGGGATTGTTTTACTTCAGTGAAGACCTACTTGTGATTATATAAATTTACAGTGAACTCACTCAGCATGACTATGATTTTTAGAAGCTCTGCTTAAGCAACATATGAATAGGAGCAAAGGGAGAAGGTGATTGATGTAATCCAGTGTAATCCTGAGTTTTTATAAATATGATAGGAAGTTAAGAATTTGAGAGTAGGATTGAACTGATTCAAGGAGCTGAGATAAGTCAGGAAAGGAAGTGTAGCCAGTGTCAGGTTATGATTTTGGATATACTGAGAGGTAGAAGAAAGAGGTGATGGTGAAAGTGAAGAATAGGGTTGGGGGTGTGAGGAATAGGGAAAGTTTGGTGATGAAAAATTTCTGCCTAGATGAAGGAATTTTAGATTTCATCAACATAGAAGTGGAACACTTGTGAAAGTTGACAAGCTAGACCTCTGAGTATAACTGAGGTGAAGGGAAGGAGTGGGTCCTGTGAACTGAGTAGATGGAGAAACTGAGAAGTTAGGGCATTTGAAGGAATACATATAAATATTCACATGTACAATATACAGGCATGTATATATAATGTATATATGTGTATATATATATATATATATATAAAATATTCATATACATATATGTGTGTGTTGAAATCCCCTGAAATGAGTGTAAGTAGTTGAGGAAGAGGGTAAACATGAGGAAAGCATTGAATTCACTGAGGAAGGATGAAGAATATCATGGATGTTGACTGATAACTTCAAGAATATGGATTGAGTGATAAATTTGTATAGCATGAACTTCAAAGGAGAAGTTACTGAGAGATGACCTTGGAGGCAAAGTTTAAGAAGTAACAATGAAGAGAAAGAAGTATTCTACCTCCCTGACTATGACAGATGAGTCAAGGGATATGAGAAAAAGTATTCCCCAGTACCAGAAAGTGTGGGAAAGTAGTGTCATAAGGAGAGAACCAGGATTCAGTGAACATCAAAAGACTGAAGGGATTGGGAAAGAAGAAAATTACAATCAAAGAGAGAAAATTATTTACGGAGCAAGCATTCTTAACTTCACAGTGAAAGGAGGAGGATGATCTGAGTGGGAATTAGGGCTGGATAGGCTTGAGGTGGGGAAGACAAGGAACATGCAGTTGGCGGTGGAAAATGGGGTTTGAACTTCAACCTTAAGGATACAGATGAAGTACAATGGGGTTGGAATACAGTGTCAAGGGTGGGGAACTTATGGCTTCAAGACCACATGTGGCTGTCTAGGTCCTCCAGGGAAGCCTTTTGACTAAGCCCAAGTTTTACAGAACAAATCCTTTTATTAAGGGGATTTGTTCTATGAAATTTAGACTCAGTCAAAGGGCTACACTTGAGGACCAAGAGGACCACATGGGACCTTGAGTGCTAGATGTGGACATGAGGTCACAGGTTCTCTACCCCTGCAGACTAATCAATGAGGAATGATTCAAAGTAGAGTATCCTTAGTTGGAGATATGTTGGAGAGATGAAGGAAACAGGTGATTAGCTATTCCAGATTTTCTCTTGAGGTACATTCTAATAGCAAGTGGTGATATTGTGTCCTGTGAGGGTTTAGGAGACTTTCATAGCAAGTAAAACAATAAAGATTCTTTAAACTAAGGTGTTCTGTATCTTAAACTGAATTTTAATGTATTCATCTATAAAGCAGCCATAACTAGACTTTTCTTTTACTTTCTTTTTTGGCAAGTGAAGAAAAGTGTAGCTTAGCCTCCCAGAGATTATCACCATACATCTCTTTGAGAAAAAGTCTGCAATTGCATGTTACAGCTGAGAATTGTGGTACGGTTATTGATGTTATCAATTAAAAATGTAAAAGTAGCAAGCAATCTAAGAATTCATAGGAATTCTCAAAGTATTCTCCTAATGCATAGTTCATTTCATACCCCTGATCAAAAGTTTTCAGTGCTTTCTACCATCCATCAAATAAAATACACTTTTTTTTTATTGTATTTAAGATCCCCTGCAACCTGCCTCCCTACCTCTTCCAATCTACCTTTCCAGTCTCATTTTATACCACTTCTGTTCATTGGGCATTTTATCCCCCACGTCGATGCATTTTTCTCTCTCTGTATTCCATGCCTAGAACGCAATCCCTGCTCTCCTCTCAAAATCTTTGTTCAAAGCTCAACTCAAGTGATTCTTCCTGTATGAAAATCTCATTGATTTCTCCAATTAGTTCTTCCTCCTTCCCCAAATAAGCTTGGCACACGTTGTCTCCAGTAAAATGAAAACTGCTCAAGAACAAGGACCATTTCAATTTTCCTCTTTGCTTCCCTAATACAAAGGGTAGAGTCCCACAATGAGGTCAGCACAATGGCTCTGTAGATCTTCAGTTTGGTAGATAGTCTAATACCTCTTCTTTCCCACACTTACATTTAAAGCCTCTTAAACACTGAGCTAGCTCTGACAACGTGTGTATCAACCTCATGAATTATATGTATATCCCTGGAAAGTATACTGCCAAGGTAAGTGAACTTATTCACAGCTTTCAAAATTTCTCCATTTGCTATGTAATGGATGATTCCACATGTGGATGGTGTGATGCCAGTTGGTAGAGAATATGTTTTCTTGGAGTTAATTGTCAGGCCAAAATTAGCACAAGCAGCAGAGAATCAATCTATATCCTGCTGCATCTCAACCTCAGATGCTACACTGAGTATACAATCAACTGCAAACAGAAAGATGCACATCGACTCTCCTTCTGCTTTAGTCTTGACTTGTAACTGAGCTTGGTGCCATTTTGCTGTCTTCGTTGAAGGTGTCTGCCAATGTCACAGAAAGCATCATGTTACAAAGCACAGCTCTAGGCACATAGTAGGTATGTAATTAATGTCTGTTGGATTGATCTCGTATTTTCTCAAATAATATATAATAGCTCGCAATTTTTTTCTTCATTTGTTAAGAGTCAGAGTCATTTATTAACCAAGGTACTGGTCTATATTTTCTAGTCTTACCTGCTGTTCTGATGGGTCCTTTTTTTTTGAAATCTTTGAAAAGACACTTAACAATTTTGTTCCTCAGTTTTTTCCACTTTTACTAGAAATTGGCTATGTCCAAAGGTGCATCTTACTAAGCTATCTACTTAATGGACTTCCAAATAAAAAAAATGTGTTGTAGCTTTTTGGAGAGAAATAAATTTGAAATCAAAAGACCTGTGTTCAAGTTCTTGCTTCCTAGTACTATCACACAAGGAAAGTCATTCATCTCTGAGCTTTTCACTTCATCTATCTGAACATCAGTTCCCTTATCTGTAAAATAAGGGGATTAATCTAATGGCTTCTGTAGTTCCTTCCTGCTCTGAATCTATGATCCTAGGGAGAATTAAAGAGAAGTTTGGAAATAGAGAACAAGGTCTTTTCCTCTCTCAGCACATACCTAATCTCGCTAGTTAGCAACTGTGCCTAAAGACATTGCATTAGAGATCTGTGTGATAGGTCACTGAATTGTAGCATTAGAAGGATACTTGTTTATCCCCCTTCCTCCGGGCAGGATCACACTTAATTTATCTCAAATAAGAATGATTGAGTCTATCTTTCAACACAACCACAGCACACACCAGCTTCCACAAAGAAGACTGCTACTTCCTTCTCATTCCAATGTTTCCAAGCTCTCTCAGAATAAACAAATAAATAAACAAACAAATAAATAGCATCAAAAAAAAACCTTCCTTCTACCTTCTCTAAATTCTATAAACTGTGATTTAAATTCAAATGATTCTCCTCTATCCTTAGTGAAAGCACGGAATATTTCCTCATCTGCAAAATAACTGAGTTGGATTTAATGACCTCTGAGTTGTTTTCCACTTCTAATCTAATCCTTGGATTCTCCCTCAGGAAAGATTTGCTCGAGGCTAGTCCTAGACAGGGTGGAGTAGGTACGTGCCCATACATTTGTATTTCTAAGACACCATAGGGTCTTAGAATTAGAAGAGATATCAATCCCTAATTGAATATATGCTATATAATCCCTTTCCATGCTTTTTTGTTTCCTGAGATATTCGAATTTACTGATGATTGTGAATGTTTTTTTAAAAGAAAGGAAAATGGAAATATATGTAAGCTGACTTCCACCCTAGCTTGAGGAGTTCTTGTGTGCTACTGTGTCTACAAGAAGGAGAGGTGACTTCTGATTTAAGAAGAGAATGATGAGTGTGGAACTGTGTACGTCCCCAAACAAGGGAAATTCCAGAGCTGGTCCCAGATAGATTTGGAGAAAAAAGGGATTCTATTCAAGGGAAGTCCTTTCTAAGCAATCTCTAGGCTTGTAGGCCAAGGATCATGATAGAGAAGGAGAGAGAGAGAGAGAGAAAGAGAGAGAGAGAGAGAGAGAGAGAGACAGAGAGAGAAAGAAGAAGAAAAAAAGGAGGAGGAGGAGAAGAGGAAGGAAGGAAGGAGAAATGAATTAAATTTGAGGATGCTATAAGGCAATTACCCCAGAAGTTTTCCCAGTCTTCTTTATCAGAGTCTGAAATGTAGTAATTCTCTGGAATTGAAGACATTGAAACCCTTAATTAAAAAATATAGGTCTAGAAACTTTTTCCTTTCTGCCTACACACACATGTTTATGTCTCCTCTCATCCTTAAAAAAACACTCCTTTGACCTAGCCTTCCCTTAGCTGCTGTTCTATATCTTTCCTCCTCTTAGCTAAATTTCCTAAGAAATCTGTCTATAGAAGATGCCTCAATTTCCTCTCCACTAATACTAATATGGTTTCCAAACCCATCATTTAAATGAAACTATCCTCTCAAAAGATACCAATCATATCCTAACTGATGGATCTAATAACATTTTCTTCATCTTTCTTGACTTCTCTAAAGTATGTCATATAATTGGCCACCTTTCCTTCCTGAGTATTGTCTTTAGGTTTTCATTACACTACTCTATGTCAGTTCTCCTATCTTTTTGACCATTCCTCAGACACTTTGATGTTCTTTCATCCATGCCCTTTGCATTAACTGTGGATGTACCCCAGGACTCTGTAATAAGTCCTCCCTTCTCTTTCCTTGGTGATCTCATTGGTTCTCAGGAATACATGTATCATCTTGCTGAAGGGGTTTCCTAGATCACCTACATACAAACTGACTTTTGGACCTTTCAAATTAGATTTCAAATTCAACATGTCCAAAAGAGAACTAATTCCCCCTAAAATTTTCCTTCTGACCTTCTTAATTACCTATTGAAGAAAACATTTTTCTCTTAGTCCCTCAGATCTGCAACCTTTCTTTTATTCTTAAGAACTTATCCCACCTATCCAATCCATTACAACAACTTGTCATTTCAGCCTGGATTTTATCACTTGTATGTCACTTCATATTCACAGCTAACACAATGGTTCAAACCTGCATTGCTTCTCACCTGGACTTCTGTTGTAGCTTTCTAACTGACTAGTTGCAACCAGATTGTATCATTAAAGACCCCAAATGCCTTGGATAGTGGAAAACAGAGTAACAGGAGACAATGGGATCAAGGAACGGGTAACAAAGGAGATGGATTGGCACTGAAAACAAATTTCTCAAGTTTACATAGGACAAGCTAGCCCTGGGCAGCTGGCACAGGGCAGCTGGATGGTGCAATGGATAGAGTACCAGACCAGGAGTCAGGAAGCCTCATCTTCCCAATCTGATTTGTCAGACCCTTACTAGCTATATGATCCTGGGCAAATCGCTTAACTCTATTTGCCTCAGTTTCCTCATTTGTAAATGAGATGGAAAAGAACTGGCAAAACACTTCAATATTTTTTATCAAGAAAGCCCCATATGTAGTTGTGAAAAGTTGGACACAACTGAAATGACTGAATAACAACAAAGCCTTGGATAGGGAGAATATGCAATCCTGACTGCTCTCAAAGTCAGAAAAGAGGCAGGGAATGTTCAAAGTAACTGACATTTTCGTAGTTCTTCAATATTTACAAACAGCTTTAAATTCATCCTCTAATTTGATCATTATAAGAACCCTGCAAGGAAAATACAATGGTTGTTATCTGCATTTTTCAAATGAGGGTCAGGAAAGTTAATTTACTGAGGACCGGTCCCTGAGCAGCCTTTGTGTCAAGTTACTTGGTGGTGATGTTGTTCAGGCATGTCAAACTCTTCATGACCCTGTTTGGGATTTTCTTGGCAAAGATCCTGTGGTGCTTTGCCATTTCCTTCTTCAGATGAGGAAACTGAGGCAAATAGGGTTAAGTAATTTGCCAAGGGTCTCACTGCTTAAGAAGTGTCTGAGACCAGATTTAAATTCAGGAAGAAGAGTCTTCCCAAGTTTGAGACTCACTCTCTATCCACTGCCCCACCTAGCTGCCCCAAACCTAAGTTTGCCTGACTCTAAAACCAATATTTCATTTACAACCCAATGCTGCCTCCAGAATTGACTGGGTACCATGCTTTCTCAAATGGCCACTTTGCGTTTGAAAATTATCTTAAGGGATGTGAAGTAGGAAATCTCAGAATCTAGAAATTTATTTTCATACCTTTTAAAAGAAAAAACATTCCTCTGGGATGTAGTAGATACTAACTTTATTTCCAGTCTGGAAAATAATCTTCATCCCTAATTTTAAAAGAAAATGAAATGGAACTCTTTTTGACTTTGACTTTGATTTTTGTGACTTACAATGCTCTGACAATGCTCATGTGATTTTAGTAAGCCCCTCAGGATTTTCTACTCACTGCATCCTCCTTTGCCTTCCTGTATCTCCTCCCCCTGGTTTGTGCACTTTTCACTTTCAGAGTCAAAGACTATCACTTGGCCTACCACAGCAAAAGAGGTCTTTATCATGAAAAAAGCAGTAGATGCTTTCTATCAGCTTTATTAATATCTTTTGCTGAAAATACACCTATGGGGGAGGGCAGAAAGAGAGGTAAGGAATTTAGAACTCAACAATGACAAAAAAGATGTAAAAATTGTTTTTATAGGTAACCAAGAAAAAAATAAAATTAAAATATTCTTAAAAAAATACTTCTGTATCTAATGAACATAAAAGTACTGAATTAGCAACTAACATGAGAAAAATAGATTCATTCTAGAAAAGAAAAAAAAAGACTGTCATTGACCTATGATTCAAAATAACATTTTAGTGAGCTCAGAGTCATGCTAAACAATCTCATGATGCAATAGTTGAGTGACCCATCTGTAATTCTCATATTTATAGTACAAGAGGCATCAACATGTAATGTGATAATTGCAAACACTTTCTCATTTGCCACATTCATTAACTTGTTATTAAAATCTTTGTTAAAATGTCATTAGCTCACATTAGGCTTTGTCAAATCTTTTATAGATGCAGAGCATTAGCATTTCATCCAGTAGCTCTTGTCATCCCTCTCTTCTTCCCCCCACCCCAATATACATAATGAGAAATCATGTTCCAGGTGCCCTAGGAGTCCATGGTAAGCTAATTAATCTTTGTCTTACACTATTAATTAGGATAGTGGTTAGGTCCATGTTATCCCAACCTATAGGTTCTCAAGTTGACTGACACAAAAAGCCATCAACTCCCATTCCCTGGGTAAGTATGATTTCTGTCAACAAATTCTGTGTTTTTATTTGTCTTATTCATGATTTCTATTATATATGATAGACAGTTTCTATTAGCAAATAATTTGTGTCAATGGTGAATAAATTTCTATTACTGATAATGTTTAACAACCAGCTCTTCAGGCAAAAAATGTATACATGACACACTCTTAAGTTTAAATCTGTATTACTCCCATTTTCTCCATCACTTTCTCAAGCCTATGCAGTAACAAAACAGTAAATCAAGCTCATATTTATAATATTTGATGATTTCAGAAATATCAATGCTCACAATGAAAATTTAACAACTGGCCCTCGAGAGCCAGTAAAAATTTATTCCAGCACACCACCAATTTCTAATCCCATACGCCTAATCACTACCTTTCCTAACTAGGTACATTATTTGGTGAAGAATAGGTACACAATGGAATTGGGTCTATAACAGTTAGAGGCCAAATCAAAATCACACTTACAAAAATACAATTTAACACCTTGATCATATACTTCATGATATGACATGAGCATTAACTTGATTCATCAGCACTACTTACCTCAAGATTTACCTGAGACTACAATCCTCCTAAAGGACGAAAACAACATGGCAAGGGAATTTTAGGATCAAATGGGACTCCAATTACTAGACAAAAGAAGACTACGTTTAGTTAGGATGAGAGTATATTAAGATAATATTAACAGAAAGCCTATCAGCTGTAAGTGGGATAAAGGTTAGTTCAGATGCAGCTTTTGCTCCATCACTTAATAAGCCTCTTATCAAGAGCTATAGAAAAAAGTAGATAAACCATAAATAAAACTGAGACAGCCAAACATTATTGGCAAGCCTAACCACATACTTTTAAGGTGATGGCTGAAGTAACCGTAGAACACAACTGAAGTTAATGTGAAATAAATGAATTGTTTGGTGGAGATACTTGGCAAAGGAACAGCATACACAAAGAAACAGCATGGGAATTATTACTCAAATGCGTAACAGCCATGGATTTCGGCCAGCTTTCCAGTGACTTTATAAGCTGTGAGGTTTATAAAAAGCATAGTATGTCCTCTGCTTCTAAATTTATAACAAAAATATCAATAAAACTGTCCAAATAGAGATTGTATTTTTTTGCTATGACTCTTAGCTGTAAAATATTAGCCTACGTAAATATAAAACAAAATGTACCTAGTTTATTTTAATCCCAAATTGTGCAAACTAAGTCTTTGTAGAGTTTGTCATTGTTTGCCCTGAAAAGCAGGTCGAAAATTCTTTACTCTTTCCTTTCATTCAAGCTTCCATACCTCCTCCAAATGGAAGTAACTGTTAGCCACTGTCCTGGGCTGCTTTTGAACCAGCAACCGAGATCAAAAGCAGTGTAGTTCATGGACATAATCTCTCTGTCTCTGTCTGTCTCAGAACTGTGGTCATTCAACAAATACTCATAGGTAACTTAAATGTTGGCTGAATTTTCAGGAAAACGGAAGTTCAGGATGAGCTGAGGTTGGCAAGAAACGTCAAGGACAAAAAGAATCATTTGAGGGAAAGAAGATAAAAAAAA
>JAQQSK010009254.1:0-13160 GCA_028658325.1 Potorous gilbertii | reverse complement strand
TTTTGGTCTCAGTTCCTTTTCTTAAAATTTTCTTTATTTATTTTTAGTTTTCAACATTCCCTTCCATAGGATTTTGAGTTCTAAATTTTCTCCCCCTCCTTCTCCACCCACCCCCACAGGACAGCGTGCAATCTGATACAGGCTATTCAGTTCCTCTTTAATAAGAAAAGTGTAGTTCTAGACTATCTTATGAGTTAGACTCACCTAACCTTTAGTTCCTCCATCTTTGGTCCAATTTTATAGGTCTTAAGAGTGGAACGATGGTGTTTCATATCGCTTTTTCAGCCTCTCCTTGAAGCTGGGTTAATAAGACCTGTGAAAGGAAAGAGTGCCTATGCAAAGCTCTGCAGTCTTCCCTTGCAAACTGTGGACCACTAAACTCTACCTGCTTCTGGAATTCCCCAATAAACAAAGGCTACGTTCAGCTTCCCAGTGATGCTCAGGTCTGCATTATCAAGAAAGAAAAGTGATCACTGTTCTAGGAGGGTGGGGAGGAGAGATTACTGAATTTAGATTGTCTTTTATTCAGTTCCCATAAATCAAAATTAACTCTTACCTCCCAGTTGAGGAATGGCAATTCCAACGATGATATCCATTGCGTAGAGAGTAGTACATCAAGAGAAGGTAGGGAGTTACCATCTTCTCTTAGCCTCTTACCGTTCAACTAAATCCAACATTCATCTGTGATTTAGGAGACCTAGATTCTAACTGTGACTTTGCCACCTACTACACAGCCTCAGGTATATAATGTAACCTCTTTGGGCCAGTTTCCTTCTCTGTAAAATGAGGAAGGTGGTGCTCCACGTTCTCTAAGGTTCCTTTCTGTTGTGAAATTCTATGATTCGACTACGATACTAATGCCATTCCCCTGTCTCACCAAAAGTCTACCATGTTGTTCCTACTAGTGAAATCCAAACGCTGGCCAGGGAGAGCACAAGACATAAGAAGATCCATCTGTCTGGTCTTTTTTGTGGTTCAGTGTAAGATTCCGATCTACATATTACTTGCATACTCATTATCACCATCAATCAACAAGGATTTATTAAGAACCAGATTCGTGCTAAGTGCTGGGGATACAAAGACATAGGTGAACAGTCCCTGTCCTCAAAAATCTTACATCCTACAGAGGGTGGTGCATACCAGGACACACAAAATAAATACTATGTAATTTGGAGAGGAGACAAGAACAGTAGTAGCTGGGGGATTAAGGAAGGCCTCATATAGTTTGTATTCATGCGACACGTAGTTTATAATATCCTTTAGCATAATAATCTCATCTATATGATTTGTTGTAAGCCTCACAATAATCTATGCATGTCATGGGAGTAGGACAGTGGAGGGGGGAGAACCATGATTATTTTGTAGCATCTTGATGAACTAATCCCAAAGCTACCCAGTAGCCTAATACTGGCAAAGCCCCAACTACTAATGAGGAAAAATAAAATATAATGAACTATGCAAGGATACAATAAAATAGATATTTTCATCCAATGTTGTAACAATCTTTTAACATCCTTGGATAAGAGAAACCAGCAACTTTTCTGGATGGACTTATTTAACAACTGTAAAAATATTTGTTCACCTCCCTTGCTTATTGACCTTGAACAGAGAATATTTTCTTATTCTGATAAAAACATCTGGCCAGCTACATGCCAAATATTTCTCAAGAGATGCTCCCCTCCCCTTTTCCTTTATCTAGCTCCCATTCTATTCCTTTTCCTCCTCTTCCTCATCTTCCTTCTCTTCTTCCTTCTCATCCTCCTGTACAAAGTGCTACTTATCTAGCCTAAGTTTCCACAGAATGGAGCTAAGATTGATTGGTTGTGTAGGCTAATCAGTTCTAAAAAGCTACAGAATCCATTGAGATCACTTATTGCAGTACAGTTTACAGGAAGGTGAAACTGATATCCGTGAATAATCTTTCTTTGCATGCTAATACATTTCTTTGCTTTCACTTTGGCCCCTATCTTTGACCCACAATCAATGGACCTGTGCTTATGGGTATGCTTCTCCTAAGAGATCCCATTCCTCTCAACTGAGAGAATTACACAAAAATCACAGTTCTTAAGACGAGGAAATTGAAACTTAAGGAAGCTAACTAATTTGCCTATGGTTACATAGCTAATAAATAGTAAACCTAACTCTAAGTATAATTTTTTTTTACCCAGTTGTACTTGACTATAAGTTTCTAGAGGGCAGGAACATGTCTCATCTAGACTTAGGTCTCCCTTAGTTCTCTGAAAATAGTAAGTTTTTAATAAGCATTGCTCATATTGAATTTATTGTTGTGATCTATTATTATATATTAATATAGTAATATATTATTATATCATATAATATATCATATTATAATTAATAACTAATATTAATAATAAATAAATATTTAGACCTCAGTCTAGATCTGATGATTGATTTCTATGTTTCTTAATTACCTGAAAATGGAATCTGGGACTAGACTGTGACTGTTACAAAGGGTATGGCAGACCCTGTCCATACCTTTAAGGAGATTACCCCCTTTTGGAGATAATTTTAGGCAATTTGTCAACTGAGGTCATTTATTACAAGCCATCGTACCATCAATTTCACTTTCTTCCATATATTCTGCATATGTTGAAGGTCTTTTGAAACCAGACCTTGTTGCTTAAAAAAAGATTTTAATTTCCAGAACTATTCAACTCCCATTGTTCATTAGTATGTCTACTAGTCCCCCTAGGGCACAGGAGAAAGGTTAGCAGACTGATTTAGAAAGCCAATTTGATGTGGTAAAGCAGCAGAAGTTGAAGAAGACTGGATATCATATTGTATTTTCACACAGTGAAAGACTTCCAAGGTAACTGAGATGTTTTGCAAGTCACTGAAGTCAGACCCAAGGATGGATTGTATATCTGTCACCTAAGGATCATCCTATTCACTTCAGAGTGTTTCATCATCACAAGGTTAGCTGTGAGTATTAATTTTTATATTCAGAGCAATTCATGAAGATTGTCTACTCAAGTATAGAAGGATTACAATTTATATAAGTGGAGGGAGTACCAATAGAGATGACTTCACAGATCCTTGAAATACTCATTCATTCATAGGATCACTGAATGTCAGAGCTTGAAAGGAATCCTAACGACTATCTAATCTGAGCCTCCATTTAGTAGATGAAAAAACTAGGTGGTGAAATCACTTATCCAAGGTCACACAGGTTCATTTAACAAGTATATATAATAGTCATTTTGACTATTATAAATATTCAAATTAACTACAAAGGACATATAAAGGTGGATGCTATCTGCATCCAAAGAAAGAACTTATAAGTAGAAGTATATGTAGAATATATACACACAATTTTGTGTAATGGTAGCCATCTCTATGGTGGGGTGGAGGGAGGGAAGAAAAAAGGGAAAAAAATAAATTTACATGATAACTTTATATGTGTGTTTATATACCTATATATGAAATATCAAGTTGTATATAATAGTTTACAGTTTCATGTGCAATCTTCTCTTTTATTATACCATGTTATAGACATGATTGTTTTATCCATAGAAAATAAAATAGATAAAAAATTTTAAATTAGTAAAAATATTTTTGAAAATGACAAATTTTGCATATGTACAATGTGGAAAGCACTATGTTAGAAGCATTATGCTGTTAAATGTTAACAACTAGCTTTTGGAGATAGGGAGGAATGTATATAGGACACAGTTTTAAGTTTACTCTGCATTATTAGCATTTTCTCCATCACCTTCTGAAGGCTAGAAACCAGTAAAGCAATACATCAAGTTTTGATTTGTAGCATTGTCAGTTTGTAAATGCTCATACTGAAAATATAACCACAGGTTACACCTTTTTGTGACAGGTTCTTTGAAATATACAAGACACAGCCTCTGTCCTCAATGATCTTGCAATCTAGTTGGAAAGATAAGAAATAATTCATGCAAAGTTGAGACTTAAGTTGAGACAAAGATGAGACTTAAGACATGCTATCAGTGAATAATTGGTTAAATGCCAAATAGTCATCACCCACTGAAAGTACTGAAAGTTCACAGTGGGGAGGAATCACTGTAGGCTACAGCAACAAGGAGAATAGGTGGGATCTGAGCCGGGCTTTGAAGGATGAATAAAGCCTGGAGAGATAAAGAGGAAGGAAGATGATCCAGGTCATGGGACTAGCAAGGGCAAAGTTCTGGAAAGAAAAAAATGTCATGACAAAGGAATACTAAATAAAATAGTTTGACTACTAGAGCAAAGAGAGCATTGAAAATAGTAGTGGGAGATGTGGCTAGAAAAGTAGATTGGATTCAAATTGTAAAGAAAGTTGCATATAATTAAGGCTCAATAAATCATTCTTGATTCAGCAAGAAGCATGGAAGGAAGCAATGGCTAGATGTTAAAAGATATACATTCTATTCCAGGCACTGTCACTAACTAGCCTTATAATCTCAGACAAGTCATATCACTTCTAATTAAATTATCTCTAAGGTCCATTTCAAGTAAGAAATTCTTTAATTATATTAATTAACTTAAATCACAGGATGTAGACTAGTTATGTGTTTTCATCCTTTGTTGCTGAAGAAGACTATGCCATCAGAGAAATGGTGACGTGACTTGCACTTGACTTTGTTTTTGCTTCTGACCACTGCCTCCCTTAATTCATCCTCCATTTTATCATCCCCTCCCCTTCTTTTGTCCTCTTTGCCCCCTACTTTCCTGTTTGGTGATATAGATTTCTATTGCAATGAGAGTGAGATTCAAGCATTGCCTACCTACCCCACCCCCATTTTTCCTTCACTATAAAAGTTCTTTGTGTACTGTTTTTTATGTAAGATAATTTCTTCCATTCTTCCTTTCCTTTCCTCCTTCTCCCAATACCTTCCTCTTTTTCACCTCTTCATTTTTTGAAAATCATCCCAACATAGTCATTCATCCCCTGTCTATGTAGATTCCTTCTAATTTCCCTAATAATGATAAAGTTCTTAAGAACTCCATGTATCATCTTTCCATATAGCAATGTAAAGTTTAACTGTATTAAGTCCCTTATGCATTCTCTTTCATGTTTACTTTTTTATGCTTCTTTTTGAGTCTTGTCAAAATTTCTATTCAGCTCTGGACTTATCAGCAGGAGTGCTTAAAAATCCTCCATTTCATTAAATATCCAGTTTTCCCCCTGAAGGATTATACTCAGTTTTGCTGGGTAGGCTATTCTTCATTGCAGTCCTAACTCCTTTGCCTTCTGAAATATCATATTGCAAGATTTTTAATGCAAAAGGTACTAAATTTTGTGTGATCTTGACTCTGGCTCCATAATATTTGATTTGGTTTTTTTCTGGATGCTTGCAGTACTTTCTCCTTGGCCTGGGAGCTCTAAGACTTTGCCTAAAATAGACCAGTTATTTTTCAGTTGGAGATTCAGGAGGTGATCAGTGTGTTCTTTCCATTTCTATTTTACTTGTTGATTCTAGGATGTTGGGGCAGTTTTCCTTGATAATTTCTTGAAATATGATATCTAGGCTCTTTTTTTTGAAAATGATAATCCAATAATTCTTAGATTATTTCCAGGTCAGTTCTTTCATTCTTTTGATTTTGTTTTAGTGTTTCTTGATGCCTTGTGGAGAAGTTAGTTCCCACTTGCCCATTTCAGTATTTTAGGAATTATTTTCTTCAGTGAGTTTTTGTATCTCCTTTTCTATTTGGTAAATTCTGCCATTTGAGGCATTCTTTTCTTCACTGATATTTTATCTTTCTTTTTTCCCTACTATTAGGCCAATTCTGGTTTTTATGGTGGCATTTTCTTTAGTATTTTTTGTGTCTCTTTTACCAACCTGTTAATTCTCTTTTCATAATTTTCTTTCATCACTCCTTTTTCTTTTCCCAACTTTTCCTCTACCACTCTTACATCTTTCTTTAACTCTTTCAGGCATTTTTAATGGGCTTATATCCAATTAGTATTTTTCTTTGAGGCTTTGGTATAGCTGTCTTCACATTGTTGTCTTGAGTTTAAGTTTTGGTCTTTCCTGCCACCATAGTAGCTATTTTATGTTCAAATTCTTTTTTTGTCATTTGATCATTTTTCCAGATTATTTCTTGACTTTGAACTTTACGTTTAAGTTGGGCTCTCTTCACCTGGGGGTGGTGAGGCACTGTCCCAAGTTTCAGGATTTTTTATGCTGCTGTTTTCAGACCTATTTCTGGAGTCTGAAAGTTTTTGGTGCTTTTGAGTGGATGTGACTCAGGAAGAGGTGTGGTCACCACTCTCCTGGTCTGTGTTCTGGTCTTTACCCAGGAAGAACCCCTGCTAGCACTTTTCTTGGTCTTAGAACTGTAACCACAACCCCGGATCCCTTGTAACTGATCATAAACTCTCTTCCCTACTCTGGAACTGTGCCCCAAAATTGTTTATGGGTAATACAATTGCCAATCAGCACTAGCTAACCCTGTACCAGCAAAGGGATCCCTGTAATCGCTTTCTTACCAGTTTTCTGACCCCCTTTCCCATCTCTAGGCTGAGAACTCCAGGAGTTGTTGTTGCTGCTACTGGTGGTGCTACTGTAGCTGCAGCCTCCAAGACCCACTACTGGTCCTCCTGCTGAGCTCTGGGTAGCTTTCACCTCCATGTCACAGACCTCTCTTGCTGATGTCTTAAGTTATCATAAGCTGGAAAAATATCTCACTCTGACTTTTTGTTGGCTCTGACACTCCAAATTTGATTCGAGGAGTTATTTTAAAGTTGTTTGGAAGGAAATGTTGGTAGAGTTCAGCTGGGTTGCTGCCTGAACTGTGGCATCTTGGCTTTGACTACTCTACCCCACCTCCTGCCATGTGAATGTCTTAAATGTAGTTTATTATTAGAAAAGAAAAGCATACATTATATTTAATAAAGTAGTAATAAAATTATTTTTTTTTGTTTTCTCCTGTGCATGCAAGAAGAAATAGGATGGAGGAAATTAATAAGGGAAATAAACTTTACAAGTTTCTCTGATAATGGTCTATTATCCAATACAAGTTATATAAAGAATGGATACAAATACAGAAGAACAAGAACCATTTCCCAGTACATAAGTGGTCAAAGGACATAAGCAGTCTGTTCTCAAATGGAGAAATGCAACATATCGGCAGCCTTATGAGAAATACTCCAAATCACTAATAACAAGAGAAATAAATGCACATTAAAACAACTCTGAGGTGCTACTTCACATCCATCCAATTGGAAAAAGATGACCAAAAAAAATGGAAAATGGCAAGGATTGAAGTGGTTTAGGCATCTTTAGGGGAGGTGTGTCTATTTTCTAAGCCCAAGACTACCTCAATATGGAGAGGTGTCTCACCATGAGAGTCATCTTTTGGTCACCAAGGGATGAATATTATTGGTCACAGAAGCCCATAACCACAGGGTCATAAGATCAGAGATTTAGAGCTAGAAGTTGTAGAATAGACCTTAGACTTTAGAAGTTGTAGAATACAGCCCATCTTTGCAGATGGGGAAACTTATGCCCAGTGAGGGTAAGGTACTTGCCCAGGATCCCTCAGCTAGGTAATGTGACTGAGGCAGAATTTCTGATTCTAAGTTTGCTTGACTCCAGATTCAGTGCTCTGGTACTTAATAAATATTGATTGAATGAAGAAACAGAAAAATATGACATTAATTTGTCAGATTTGTAAATACATATATATGTGTATGTATATATATATATATATATATATATATATATATATGTGTGTGTGTGTGTGTATGTATGTATATATAAGCCCATTGTTTCTCTCAATTCTTCCCTATCTAAATATATCTCTGCGTAATATATAATCTATAATTACATATAAACATATATAGAATATATAATCACTTAATGTTAATTATTAATACATTATAATACTACAAAATAATAACTATTAACTGCAATGGATACATATATGTATATGCTATTCATGTGTATATATGTGTGTGTATGTGTGTATATAAATATACACACATACACACACATACACACACACACATATATATATGATGCTAGCACTTTTCAGTCATTCACCTGCTCCATCTATCCAAGCAGGCACCAAATCTCATTGTATTCACATCTCTCACAGATCCTCTTCTCTCCATTAAAAAAGTCTCTACCCCATCTTGAGACACTTACTTATCAGTGCTCACATGGATTATTTCAATAGCCTTCTAATTGATCTCTCTGCCTTGAGTTTCTCCTTAATGTAATCCTTTTTCCGCAGAGCTGCCAAAGTTATTTTCCTAAAGCATTAGGCTCACTGTCTCACTCCCCTGCTCACTAAATTCCTGTGGTCTCCCTATTACTTCTAGAATCATATATAGATTCCTCTGCTGGGCATTAGAAGCTCTTCCCAACCTGGCCCCTTTCTCTAGTTTTAGTCTTCTGCATTGCTCTCCTCTATGCCTTCTATGGTCTAGCCATATTGACCTACTTGATATTCCTCACATGTATAACTCATTTTCCAATGCCTTCATACTAGCTGTATGCCATTCTATAATGTTCTTTCATCTTTTCTCTGCCCCTTGAAATTCCTAAGGCAAATGCGTGACACAATGTATAAAACACTGGGCCTGGAGTCAGGATGAGTTGAGTTCAAATCCTGGCCCAGACACTTACTAACTGTGTGATCCTAGGCAAGTCATTTAACTTTTGTCCGCCTCAGTTTCCACAACTGCAAAATGAGGTCAATAACAGTACCTAACTTGCAGGGCTATTGTGAGAATCAAATGAGATAATATTTGTAAAATGTGCTTAACACAGCAACTAGCACTTAGTTGGCAATTCATAAACGCTTGTTTTCTTCCTTCCTAGCTGCCTTCAAGATTTAGTTCAAATATCATCTTCTGAGCGAAGACTTTCCCAATCCCCTAAGCTGCCTGTTCTTTCCTCCCTAAGGCTATCTTCCATCTACTCTATACAGGTCTTACCCGTAGATGTTTATGTACATACAGTCTTGCTCCTCCCTCATTAGAATGTAAGCTTGTTGAGTGTAGGAACTATTTTTTTCTTCCTGCTCCCAGGACTTAACCCAGAACCTGAAACAAAGATAATATTTAGTTATCGATTGACAGATTGATTGGTATTTCAAGTTTCAAAATAATTGGCTGACCATCTTTTCAGGTTCGGGTTACCATGCTGAACCAGCTAACTTTGTGCTTCCAATATCTGTTTCAAACCTCAAGAGAAACAAAGTCTACACAATTAAAGGTCAAAGCACATCTAAAACAATAATAAAACAGGTTCAGTATGGGCTGACTGCAAAATAGAGAAGGAACCTGGACCAGGTAAACGGTACTATGAAGATACCAATTGGTTAAAGAAACCCTACTTTTGAGAGGAAGAGCAAACAGAAGTTTAAACTAAATGTACTGTCCATATTGTTATTGTTTCTCTTTTTTTTCAAAGAAGATTGTCAGTATTATGAGTGATATTTTGACTTATAGGTGACTTATGGATTCGTGAGGCAGAGTTGCACAAAGTCATCAACCTTATTCTCTTTTCCAGAGTCATCAAAGTCTACTGGCAGGACAAAACTCAGGAGAACTGGCTGAGAATGCAGTGGATGACCTTGGCATCTTTGATGCCTGATCAAGCTCTCAGCACTCTACGATGCCTGCTTCAGCCACCTTAATGGTAGTTGGAACAAATTGTCCTCATCTGCCTATTACCCTGGGGAAAGTCTTTACGTGGTTGGGATAGACGTCTCTGTAACTCAACCTCGCCCCACCTCATGCCCACTGGTTATCCTCAATCTGATTTAACCTGTCTATTGAAAGGGTTTTCCAGGACATGGCCACTGCACATGCTACAGCTTCTTGAAGTCACAAGTAAGAGCTGGGTGAAGGTGGATACCAAAAGTGGATGAGCATCCCTGAAAAGGACTCAGCAAGCCCTCACATCAGGAATGCTAGTCCTCCCTCAACATCTCAGACACTGCCCATATAGACAATATATGAAGGAAATGACAAAACTGTGACAAAGTGTTATTCCCACTAAAAGGAAGTTAAGAGTTCATTCTGAAAGCAGTATGGTAGCTCACAATAAAAGCTCATACAGGAAGGGAAGGGAAGGGAAGGCAAGGGAAGGCAAGGGAAGGCAAGGGAAGAGAAGGGAAGGGAAGGGAAGGGAGAATTCCATAACAGAGGCAAAAGAAAGAGTGCATTAGCACCATGGGAAAGGTCAGGCAGCCAAACACAGAATGGCCAGGTTTATCCACTGCACAGTAGACTGAGCCTTATGCTGTGTCTTCCAGAAACCAGCATATTTAAGGAATGCAGGAAGGGGAAACAATTCACATCACTAGCGTTAAGCTTCAGGCTGATCAGACTACAGATGGAGTAACAGAAAGCAAAGAGGAGCGAGAGTCCTATTGAGACCATCATGGCAGGCAAACAGTGAGCTATAACATTCCAGGATTCAAGTCATTTCCCCTTATGGTTATATTCTCTATTGGGAAACTTTCTCTTTAGGAAAACAAAATAGCAGGGTATGTCATATAGATACAAAATATAGAGATAGATACAGATATGGTATGTGCATATTATATATACATGAATATACATGTGTATATATGTATATATATGACACATCCTGCTAGTTTACCTTCCAAAAGAGAAAGTTTTCCAGTGTGTGCATAAAATATATATTGTATAACATATGTATATGTGATAATATATACATAATATAATATATCCACACATATATGTGTGTATACCCTTCTTATAGATCACATGTCTAGCAGCATGTTTTAAATTGCCTGAAGGTTAGGATGTGGCTAATGCCATGGGAAATATCCTGAAATGTTTGTGAATTCAGATTCAATCTATTTCCCTGACTGCTATCATCTGAGGTCATTTCCACTTTGGAAAGGGAGCTTTACAGGTCAGTATGTGACATGCAGTCCCTCTCACTCAAATCTGTGCATGTTAAGCTCATTCTTGGTCTGAGGGGAAGCGAGATGAGTTTCTCAATGCTTTTACCACCTTGTCTTCTAAGCACAACTTGTCTTCAATTACTGAATACAGTGGCCAGGGAATTTCTAAAAATTTAGAGGTCAGTTGGGCATCAATTGACAGAGGCTGGAGTTGAGGGGAAAAGCTGGACTAACCCAGTGGTGACTGCAGCTAGAAGCTAATACCAGACATTTCTGGGAGAACAGCCCCAGGCCAGTCACATTTCATCTCAGAATGATGACTTGCCAACAGAAGCCTAGCAACCAGAAGGCTCAGACTCTGGCCATGAAATATAGGGTCACTCCACAGTGCTTCAAAAAGACTTATGTTGGCATCTGCCCTAGTCTATTCTGAGACGTGCTTTAAATAGAGTTCTGGCAACCTGCCCCCAGCATGCAGAAATATAAACTGGCTCCTCTGATCTGCCATTCGGCTAATCTCTCTATTCAGAAAGATGTGCGTATTCTAAACAGCTTAATACAGCCCCTAATGGATCTCCCCCTTGAGTAAGGATAATGGTTTTCTGAAAAAAGAGCAGAAAGAAGGTTCTCCTGATAGAAGGTAAAACCCTTAGCAGCTGTGTTGAGTCTCAAAGTAGCTGTAAATAACACCAGGAACCTGAAAGATCTCTGGAAAACATCATCTGTCTTCCATTCGGGTGTGCCAGATTTCCAATGCTGTTAGGGTCCCAGGGCAGAATGTCAAGAGGTTTTCCCTTTCATGTCCCAGGAGCACATCCGCTAAGAGAGTGATTGTTGGCACCTGTTTTGACAGCTAAGGCTTGCTGGTAAGGATGTGTTAGTAAAGGAGAGGACAAGGACACTTTTTTTGGACTTTCCCATAACCATATTCTTCCATTAAGACCCTTTGGTGCTTTAGAAAAGTATCTGCATACATAACACAAGCCCTGCTCAAGTTAAACGGGACCTCTCATGGCTGTGTGTGTGTGTGTGTGTGTGTGTGTGTGTAAAGAAGGAACAGATCGGAAAGGTGAGTATGACTAAAATCCCCCTTTAACTGCTCTGGGGTTTGGGGGAAAGATGAGAAGTGAGAATTCTCTACCATTATAATTACATTTCTTTTCTTATTATCCTCCATGAGAACACTGATAGGTCTGGAGAACCATTCAGCTAAGAAACAAGTCACTTCCCAAACGAATTTTGCTTCAGCATTTCCTAACAGATTTGTTTGGGATGTCCTCATAGGTTGTAGAATGTGGACCCCCATCACTGGTCATCTGCCGGGTGACCCTAAAACAATTTTGGTGAAATGTGTAAAACCATAGGTCGTATTCCTTGGAATTAACTCTCCATTTAGTAAAGCACAGGGGATTGTCATGGTATTTCCCATGGTCTTCCTGGGCACAAATGAATCAAACCTGGTTGTATTCTACTGTCCCCTGCTGTGGTTTAGCTTTGTATCACCATAAAACTTGGAAGATGAGGCCAAATGGAATCATTTCCTTTTTTCCTTCTTTTGGTCCTTGGAGGTAAAGAACGTTCCTTGCCAAGCACCTCTCTGCAGAGAAGCCTGCAATTCACAATTAAAAGTAATTCCCTTTCCTGTCCATCTAACTTAATCCTGTATTTTTTAAGCCCCAACCATAATCATTGCATTCTGTGATTTCAGATGCTTTTTTTTCCCCAAATAATTCTTAAAACCAGAACCTAGAGTCCCAAATTTATAAAAGACCTCAGGGAACATTAATTCAGTAGAATCAAACTCAGATAGAAAGTGGTGAAAAAATTGAGGGGATTAGGACAGCAAGACTTGAGTGAACCAAACTGACTCCATCTTGTGACTCAGTTCTGGGGCTAGCTTACTTTCTATTTAATTATATTTAGTTGTTTTTCTGTCACGTCTCCCCTCTTCAATCCTCTAGAGAGACTTTCCAGATTGAAGGTTTTAAAATGCTTTGTTGGTGTTCAGTTGCATCCAATTCTTCATGACTCTATTTGGGGTTTTTTTGGCCAAGACACTGGAGCGGTTTGCCATTTCCTAATCCAGTTCATTTTACAGATTAGGAAACTGAGAGAAACATGGTTAAGTGACAGGTGAAGGGTCAAATAGCTAGTGTCTTAGGCTATATTTGAACCCATGAAGATGAGTCTTTCTGACTCCAGGCCCAGCACTCTATCCACTGTGCCACCTAGCTGTCCTATTAGATTATGGGTCTACTCCAAATTCTGTCTTGTGAGAAAATTTTATTCAGTTGTGGGAA
>JAQQSK010009253.1:0-13160 GCA_028658325.1 Potorous gilbertii | reverse complement strand
TGCTGCGCGGCTTCCACTGTTCCAGAATTTGTCAGGAGTTCTTTTTACAGGAAATCTATGGGCTGTGGGTTCGGACCTAGCATAGGTGAGTCTTTCTACTCCGCCATCTTGGCTCCGCCCCCACAAACCCATTTTAAAAAGAGCAGAAAACTAAGGCCTTAGTTTCCCAGAAGTTTACCCAGGTAGAAGGTGTCAGAAGTAGGATTTGAATCCAGGTCCTCCAAACTGAGAGTCAATAGTCTTTCCACCTTCACATCCTACCTCAATATGTCACAATGACTTATGCTATTGTCAGAAGCTTCCTTATCAGCAGTACAAAGAACATAGCCTTGATAGCAATATGTTTAAGACTTCAAAAGGAGTGAGTTAGGGTTTGAGATTGTAATTCAGTACTAAAAAAAAAAATGTCAGATGTGTCAGGAAAGATAAAATATGCAATCACAGCCAAAGAACTAAATCAAGGCATTGTTATGTACATTGTGATTCCAAATAAAGAGATTTTTCCCTAAGGCTTTGCTGATGCTCAGAAATTCCTTTAATGGCGCACCAAGCCTTTCATTTCATTTTTTCCTTTCTCTTTCTTTTTAATCACCATTATGATTTCATTGTATAGGGAATTCCCAGTGAATAAATGCCTTCTACCGATGCTGATCAGCAACGACTCCAGAGACTTGTCAAAGGCACTGAAAGGGGACTTTCCCAGGGTCCCACAGGCAGGACGTGAACAAAGGTCTTCCAGTCTCTGAGATTTTTCCAGACAATACCTTAAGCTGGCATCATTTCTTTTTTTTTTTTTTGAGGCATTTGGAGTTAAGTGACTTGCCCAGGGTCAAACAGTTCATAAGTGTTCAAGGTCATATTTGAACTAAGGACCTCCTGACTCTAGGGCTGGTGCTCTCTCCACGGTGCCATCTAGCTGTCCCTCCCTGCATTTCATAATTGGAGGTAAAAGGATAAAAAATAAAAGTGTTTGATGGAGGTAGCAGTAGAGTGTAATATGTTTTTGCTATTCTCAGAACAACATTTTTTTAGAGAGAGCTTCTTGGTTTATAAAGGGCTCTGTTTCCAGCTGGAATATAATGTAGGCAAAGGTCATATTATTTGGATATTATTTTATCCATTGTACAGATGAGTTTAAGTGAGCTTCCATAGGAAGAAGAAATTTGACCAAAGTCCTATGACTAAAGTTTGGAAACCAGGTCTTTAGACCCCCAAAATATGGTATCCTTCTCACTATACCATAATTCTTCTATAGTCAAGCAGTCTAAGTAACTAACCAACACATATGAATGATGTAACATGGGATCCTTTGGAGTTTTTTCTAGCACATTAGGGAACAGGGAGCTGAAGGACAGGGGATACCTGGAGAGGAGGAGAGGAGTAGCCATTGTGGTTGAGGGGTGTAGGTATAGAAAAGAAAGAAGGTGGAGGATGCTGAAGACAAACTGTTGACAATAATTTTACTGAAGGTCAGCCTTCTTTGGCCTTCAACTTTGTGTAGGCAAATAGAAACTATGTTCAGAGATGGTTTTTGGGCTGGGAATATGTACGTGGGCACAGCTTAGCATGAACACTGCCATTGACCAGTACAAGGTTGACTCACCTGACTTAGAGTTGGTCGGATTTTAATATGGTTCGTGTGTAATGCTAGAACTTTGATCGTAGAGGATTCATTAATGGAGTATTTGTAGTATAGTTGTGGGTCAAAATATGCATTTGTGAACCAGCTTAGGAATCTAGCTCCATTATTCTATGGAAAAATGCCTTCCAAATTGTGGATTACCACCCTACAAACCAACTTTGGGATATAACTGAATGTAACAACACCTTCATGGACCACAAACTTGGGTCTTGATTCTTATGTTATTTACATGTCTGGGCCTGAAAGCTATCTCTATTAGTGGACACCTAGCATACTTGTAGGGTAATACATGAAACTTATCCTCTTGTTATTTGGAGAAAATACTTTTTTTCAAGATATTTTATTCAGTTTTATGAAGGGCTATTTTTCTTATTTTTTCTTGGATTTTATAGATCTTACAGGTACATTATAGGTATTATAGGTATATTTTATTCATCAGAAAGCAGTATGACAGTGCAAGGGTGGAGAAACTGTGGCCTCGAGGCTACTTGTGGCCCTCTAGATCTTCAAGTGCAGCCCTTTGACTGAATCTAAACTTCACAGAACAAATTCCCTTAATATTAAGATTTGTCCCGTGAAACTTGGACTCAGTCAAAAGGCTGTACCCAAGGACCTAGAAGGCCACATGTGGCCTTGAGACTGCAGGTTCACTACTCCTGGCTTAGTAGATAGTGAGTTAGCCTCAGAATCAGCAAGACCTGAGTTCAAACTCTGCCTGTAACATACTGACTGTATTGGTCTGGACAAGTTACTTTATTACTTGAGGCTAAGACTGTTCTCTAAGTATACAAATTTTAGAGAAGGTGCCAGCCTATGTTGGGAAAAGTTTCTTACTGGTAGCTCCCGATATCAGCAAAATCTCAGATGTGGTCAAATAAAACCAAGTTTTTACTCAATTTATAGTCAAGGTAAAGATTTTTTTTATTATTATTTCCTAAATTTTTCTTCCCCCACAATTTTTTAAAAAGATCCTTTTTTTTAATTGAGTGTAATGGGGTGATTGGAAGGAGGCCTTGATTTACTGGACTGAACACTTCTTATGGGCTGGGTATGTGCTGTAGTACCTTGCTAAAGGACTTCATGATGCAGCAGCTCTTGATGGGTCCCCAGGTGTCCATGTGCCTAGGGGATGAGTCAAGGTAGTAGCTTACTACACAGTAACAGCAACATTGTGCAATGACTGATTTTGTTAGACAGCTCTTCTCAGCAATGCAATGATCCTATGACAGTTCCAAAAGACTCATGATAGAAGATGCTGTCCACATGCAGAGAAAGAACTATGAAGTCTGAATGCAGAGAGAAGGAGACGATTTGCTCTTTTTATATTTTTGTTTTTTCTTTCTTGTGGTTTTCCCCTTTTGTTCTGATTCTCCTTTTTTTCACTAACAATTAAATAGAACTTTAATGTTGGTTTTCTATATATGTGTATATATCTATATATATATATATATATGTATATGATCTCATTTTAACCTCACACCAGTCATAGTATTAGCTACTAACAGGTATTTTTTAAAATTAATTTGTTTTTGATTTTCAGCAATCATTTCCATAAATCTGAAATTTTCTCCCCCTCCCTCCACCTTCAGCTTGCAATCTTATATGAGTTGTACACATACATTGTTATTAAACACATTTTCTTATTAGTCATGTTGCATAGAAAAATTAAAACAAATGAAAGAAATCATGAAAAAAAAAATCAAACCAAAACATAACACAAGAGAAAATATTCTGCTTCATTCTGCATTCTGTTTCCATAGTTCTTTCTCTAGAAGTGAGGCATTTTGCCTCAAGAGTCCTTTGGGAACTGCACTTTGTGAAGGCTAGGTCCACCAGAAACAGTCCTCACACACTATGGCTGTTACTATGTACAATGTTCTCCCGGTTCTGCTCATTTCACTCAGCATCAGTTCATGTAAGTCCTTCTAGGCCTCTCTGAAGTCTTCCTGTTCATCATTTCTTATAGCACAATAATATTCCATTACATTCATATACCACAACTAGTTCAGCCATTCTCCAGTTGATGGGCATTCCCTTGATTTTCAGTTCTTGGCCACCACAAAAAGAGCTGCTATAAATATTTTTGTACATATAGGTTCTTTTCCCATTTTTATGATCTCTTTGGGATACAGTCCCAGAAGCCATATTGCTGGGTCAAAGGGTACGCACATTTTTGTAGCCCTTTGGGCATAGTTCCAAATTGCTCTCCAGAATGGTTGGATCAGCTCACAGGGTCACCAACAATGAATTAGTGTTCCAATTTTCCCACATCTTCAAGATTTATCATCTTCCTGTTTTGTCATGTTAGCCAATCTGATAAGGATGATGTGGCATCTCAGAGCTGTTTTGATTTGCATCTCTCTACTCAATAGTGATTTAGAGCATTTTTTCATATGACTAGAGATAGCTTTAATTTCTTCCTCTGAAAACTACCTGTTCATATCTTTTGAAATGACTTGTATTCTTGTAAATTTGACTCAGTTCTCTATATATTTTAGAAATGGGGCCTTTACCATAGACACTAGTTATAAAAATTCTTTCCCAGTTTTCTATTTCCTTCCTAATCTTGGTTGCATTGACTTTGTGCAAAAACTTTTCAATTTCATGTAATCAAAATTATCTATTTTTCATTTCATAATTGTCTCTGTCTCGTTTGGTCAAAAATTTCTCCATTCTCACTAAGTCTGACAAACTATCCCTTGTTCCTCTAATTTGTTTATAGTACCAGCCTTTATACCTAGATTGTGTACTCATTTGGATTTTATTCTGGTGTATGGTGTCAGGCATTGGTCTATGCCCAGTTTCCCCCACACTATTATCCAATTTTTCCAGCAGCTCTTGTCAAAGAATGAGTTCTTATTCCAGAAGCTGAGGTCCTTGGGTTTACCAAACAGTAGACTGCTATAATAGACTACTGTCTTGTGTATCTAACCGATTCCACTGATCTACCCCTCTATTTCTTAGTCAGTACCAAGTGATTTTATGATTACTGCTTTATAATACAATTTGAGATCTGGTATGGCTAGGCTACCTTCCCAAGCATTTTTCCCTAATTCCCTTGGTATTCTGGACCTTTTGTTCTTCCAGATGAATTTTCATATTATTTTTTCTAGCTCTAGAAAATGATTTTCTGGTGGTTTAATTGGTATGGCTCTGAATAAGTAAATTAACATAGGTAGAATTGTCTCTGATTCTTCTTTCAAAACATGACTAATGTGGAACTAGGTTTAATACGATTGTACATATAGAGTCTATATTAGATTGTATGCCGTCTTGTGGAGGGAGTAGGTAAGGGAAAAAGATTTAAAACTCAAAATCTTATAAAAGTGAATGTTGAAAACTAAAAATTTTTTTAAAAAGCAAACAAAATAATTGGTTACTAAGTCAAGAACTACTTATTCAATACTTTCTATTTCCCTTAGGGAAGTAAGAGGGGGAAAAAGCTCCTCCTTACTTTGAGCATATCCCTTGGGATTTTATTAGTCCCCCTTCTTCAGAAAGGTAGAAAGGGGATTTCTGTCCATTACTATGCTATCTTTTGTTTCATCTCCCAAATGCCCCTTATATCATCCCTTATATCAAAGAGCCGAAGAAAGAAAGCCCTTCAGCAAAACTTAGCAACACATTAATCCAGTCTGATGGTATTTGCTCCTTTCTGCATCTATAGTCACCCTACCCCTGACCTATCCCCTATCTCTGTTTAAAAAAAAAAAGGAAGAATAGATGTATTCTGGTGCCTCTTCTTCAGTGTCAAACTTGGTTGTCATAATTTAAACAGCATTCAGTTTCAGTTTTTCTTATTGCTATTTTTCTTTCCATATATATCCGTATAGTTATGTATATGGTTTTCCTGGTTATGATTACTTCACTTTGTGTGAGTTAATATGCGTTCATATACTTTCTTGAATTCTTCATATTCATCATAGCACAGTGAATAGTGCTAGGTCTAAAGACACGAAGTCCTGAGTTCAAATCTAGCCTCAAACCCTTGCTAGTTCTATGACCCAGGGCAATTCAACTCATTTGTCTCAGTTTCCTTATCTGTAAGCACCTAAATCCCAGAGTTGTTGTGAGGATCAAATGAGATAATGCTTTGTAAAGCACTTTGAACAGAGCCTGGCATATAGTAAATGCTATAGAAATGCTGGCTGTTATTTTTTCTTCTTATGGTCCAGTAAAAATCTATTGCAAACAGGTACCACAGTTTGTTAGCCATTCTCAGCCTCTGAGCATCTATCTACCTTGAGTTCTTTCCTAGCAAAAAAAAATGCTATTGGGTATATTTTGATGTATGGGGCATTTTCTTTCTACCTTAGACCTTCCTGAGGTACATACTTAACAGTGGGTTCTTGAGATCAAAGAATATGGACATTTTGCTCACTTTTTTAGCCTAATTCCACCTTGCTTTCCAGAATGACTGGGAGAAATCACAACTTCATCAAGAGTGTGTATAATTGTCTTTCTATTACCCCTCCAATTTAAACTATTACCATGTTTTGTCATCTTGGCTAATTTGCTGGTTGAAACTAGAATTGTTTTGATTTGCATTTCTCTCATTAGTAATTTGGAATAGACTTTTTTGTGGTTATTAATAGATTACAGTTCTTTTGAGAATGGTCTGTTTATACCCTTTGACAACTTATTCTTTGATGAATGGTATTTGTTGTTATATATCTGTATTAGTCCCCTATACATCTTAAATATTAAGCCTTGATTGGAAATATTTGATGCAAAGATTTTTCCTAATCACTTTATTCCTTCCTTATCCTAATTTCATTGAGCTGGTCAGTACAAAAGCTTTTCAATTTCATGCATATGTATTCTATATTTTATCCTTTATATTCACCTCTTTTCTTATTTAAGAGTTTTACCCTAATGATAGCTGTGAAAGGTACCTCATCTGGCTCCTTTCTAATCCCATTTTTTGCTGTGATCCTTAATGTTTAAGTCATCTATTCATTTTGAGATTATTGTGACATATGGTGTAAATAATTAAGTAAATCTAATATATAACCTAATGTCTGTAGAACTTCTTTCCAATTTTTCCAGAAATTCTTATCAGAGAGGTCTTTCCCAAACTCTTTATGTTCATATTTCTTTCCAAATATTAGATTCTTGAATTTAGCTATATTTTTATCCATCTTTATCTAATCTGTTCTAATTTTCTCCTTTTTAAGCAGTATGAAACAATTTTGATGATTAGTCTTTTATAGTATAATGGAAGATCTGGAAGTGCCCCTGCATTACTATTCAGATTTAATATACTATTAAGTCTCTATTTAGAGGACTATCTTTAATTTCTATTCTCTATATTAAATACTATGTTTATTACATTCTGGTCTATAGGGTATGTGTTTGATGCTTCATTTTTTATGTTTACTTGAAATTTTCACTCTTACATGACCTATTTTGGTAAAAGTACTGTATGATGTTAAAAAATATGTATATTCTTTAATGTTTCCATTCAGAAGATGCTGTCTTTGATCTCTAATTCTCTATCAGTTTGTTCAATTCAATCTTTTTCTTTTTGTTTATTTTTATTATTATTATTTAGATCTGTATTGCTCTGAGAAAGGAATTCTAAAATTCCTAAAATTGTTGCTGCTGGTTGTGTATCTTTTTCCATATAATGCTCTAAGAATAAAAATAGAAATATAAACCATTAATGATGATCTCAAAAGTTTTTTTGAAAACTTTTTAAATGTTTTAACAACAAAAAATACAGACAAAATAATAGCTGGTTTCAAATATTTAAAGGGCTATGTACAAAAGAGATTAGATTTGTTTTGCTAGGGCCCAGAGGACAGAACTAGGAGGAATATGTGAGAATTGAAGAGAATTAGATTTAGGTTTCCTATGAGACAAAACTGGATAACAGTAAGAGCTGCCCAAAAGTAAAATGAGATGTCTTCAGAGTATGGGGAATAGCTGCTCCATGGCAATATTGGATTATCCACCAGGCACACTGGGTAAGTGCTGAAAGGGGAAGTTTAGCATTTGCCTGTATCCCTGGGAGTCTTCAAGTGCAGACTAGGTGACTGATTGCCAGAGACATTGTAGAGGGAATTCCTATTCTTATTTAATATGTGAGGCTAGTATGATTCAATATTCAGAAAAGTTAATTTGGCTGTAGACTATACTGAGAGGCATAATGTTCAGGACTAAGAAGGTTTGTCAGGCCACGTCTGATACCCTGAGAGGGGATGGAGAGAGCAGGGTAAGGGACATATTCAGAAATTAATGTTATGTAAAAACAAAAGACTTTAATAAAGATAAGATTAAACTTTTTTTTAAAAAGTGTCATGTTGATTTTTGTCTTTGCCCCTTTCAAATATCAAAATTTCAAAGTTAAAAAAATGAAATCTAGGTTAAAAAACAGGTTATAAAGATCAAAACAGAACAAAGATAAGTTAACTTCTGAGTGTATAAGTAACATCTAAAACAATTTTTGCAAGAGTCATCAGACCAATACATCATGGTGTCATAGTTACTGTAGAGCCCAAAACAGTTTCAACTTAGGATTTTGAAGGGGTTGGTGCAAGAAAAGATAGCAGAAAAGTTATGAAGGTATCCATGTTGGACAGTTCCCAATAGCCAACCATGTGGCCAGGAGCTATCCAAGCAGAGAAGGTATCTTCAGTGATAGAATGGACCTTAGAGTTTATCCAGTTCTGCTCACCCTCTGGACATGTAAGGTGTATTCTCCAGGACTCATAGTCATGTAGCTAGTCTCAGTTTAATCTCACATGTTTTATCAAGCACCTAATCTATGCTAGTTTCACGGTAATAACTAAAACTCTGGCCTTCTGACTTACACTTTAGCGTTCATTCTACATTATTTTCAAACATAGAAGCTAAAAACCTATCTCTACATTAGGCACACTACTGCATTAGTGGTGGAAATGTAAATTAGTAAACTAGTATTCTAGAAAGCAATATGTAATTATGCAACTAAGGTGACTAAACTATCCATACTCTACTGAACAGATTTTTACCTTTAAGGATCTCATTGGTCAATAATAACAAATTTTAAATGTTCCATGTATATCAAATATTTGTCAGCCCTTTTCATGGTAGTAAGGAACTGCAAACAGAGAAGACACTATCTGTTGAGGAATATATACAATGACTACCACAATATGAGTGGAAAGGATGATTACCACAACACAATAAAAAATGAATGTTGCAAAATTATAAAGAACAAGCTTGCCCTCAAAGAAGACATATGAGAAGACATCTCTGCTGACTGCTTTGCAGAGGTGTTGGCAACATATGTGGACATTACATATAATGTTATTTGTTTTTGTAATGTATTTATTTTTGCTGAATTTTTTCTCTTTTCTCCTTTCAAAATTAAAAAAAAATTGATATTTGTGGAGAGAACCAGAATAAAACCTGGGCAAAGTAAAAACAAAAAATATCAATAAAAATGTATTTTAAAAAACCAATCTGTCTCTCCTACCTGTGTCCACCTTGCCTATATGAATAGGACATGGACCCCTACCTGCCCTAGTACCAAAAGAAGTTTATAATTCTCTCTCCCATAAAGAAAATAATGACATTTGGGCTCCTGAAAATACACAAGCGATCTGTGACCCAGACGAAACAATACTCAGCCTGGAATTTACTTGTCATCGATTAAAAAACGTTCCAGTATCTAATTAAGCACTCTCACTCAGCCAAGACTTGGCAGGGCTGAAGATAGCATTCAGAAGAGACTTTTTCATTTTGTGACAGCTGTACACAAAACTGGGTAGGGATTTGAGGGGCCCCAGTTAGTTTAATATCAATGTTTTAGTAACTATGCAGGACTTTCCAGTGAGAGGACTTTTCTCTCAGCTGCCTTGCTCCAGAAAAAACAGAGTTCTAAACAGGAATACTTTCAGGGTTAAAAACAGTTGGGGAAGAGAGAGGATGATGGCAACAGGAGGTAGATCCTGCAGAGGGAGTGGTCCAACCTTTGTCCCTGTGTGAACTGGGAAGGTGATGGAGGGACACCATCATGACACGATCCTGGGGCAGGTAGCCCAGGAAACAGTGTGGTACAGTGACAGGAGCAAGATATGGTGGTTTTGAAGTCAGAAGTTGTTCAGTCATCTCAGTTGTGTCTGACATATGTGAGCCTATTTGGAGTTTTCTTGGGATATTGGAGTAGATTGCCAATTCAGAAGACCTGAGTTTCAATCTCCTCTGATGCTTCTTGCTGGTGCAGCCTTGCCCAAGTCACCAAATCTCAGTAGACCTCAATTCTTCTGACAACTGTAAAATGAAAAGAGTTGAAATAAATAACTTCTGATGTCTCCTTCCTCACTATATTTAGGATCTTCTGATCAGCTGTGGAGCAGGGAACCTGCAGAGGATTGTGAGTGAGGTGGTGGTTTGGCTCTAGGACAAAGCAACATTCACGCAATGCTATTGAGGAAACAGGAAACCCAAGCAATAAAATTGATGCTGATAGCTCATCTCTCTGGGTCTCAGTTTCCCTCTCCATAAAATGAGAGGATTCAACTAAATAATCTCAAAAGTCCTATCCGTATTAAGATTCTAATTTCATATATTCTTTGGATTGATATTCTATAACCTCTGAGAGGCATTGCGGTATATGGATAGAGAACTGATTTCCTAAGTCTTGCCTCTGACATCTACCAATTGTGTGACCCTGAGCAAGTCACTTAACTTCTCTGTCACAAGGCAAGATTATAAATTGTGTGTATAAATTGTGTTTGCAGTTTACAAAAGTGTTCCTTGTTGTAAATGGTTTGTGTATTCTTACATCCACTTTAAACAGCATCATATTGAGACTAAGAAAAGTAATTTATATAAGGCTATTCAGTAAGGAAGGGTCAGTGTCAGGATTAAGACTCTCCTAATCTAGTGCCCTTTCCACTATAGTAATTACATTAGCATTATTTTCTTTAATCTGTTTTTCCTTGGCATAAATTTGGATTTGTTTACCCTTGTGAAAGTAACTTTTCTTGAATGGTTATTAGTAAAATATAAGTTTCCATCATGAATGTGAATAATCAGTGTCTTTGATCTCATGGGTATGCTAGAAAATCTGTAGGCATTTGCTGATGAAAAAGAATTTTAGCTATAGAGAAAGCAAATTTAGATGTCAACGGACACTCCTTCCCCAATCTCACCCACAGGCCTTCCTGAGAAATACTCAGCTCTTCTCAGAAAGTAGCCTCCAGCCTATATAGTCTACCCTGACGGAGTTTCATCCGTGCTATTGATTAGCTGTGGCATAGAAAAGATTTAGAGTAATTTATTTAGACTACCAATGCCTATGAGAAGACTTGAATATGAATCTCCCTCTAAAAAAAGAGTCATGTTCTAAGTGGAGAAATAGACCTAATAAGAAACACCATGTTCCTTAGATTTGTCAGTGAATCTATGATCTCCATCCCTGCATTGGTGCAGATGATAACCTATCTTCACCCCATCCTATACAAACCTTGGTCATATCTTCCCATAATTTCTTTTCTGAGAATTTCCTTAACATCCTAGAGATTTTCCTCTAGGTCTTTCTATAATCTGGGGTATCAGGGAAGTACTTAGAATGGTCATTGGTTCTTACTACATGATCAACCTATCTCCCATTCCCATCAGACAATTCCCAGGGAGTAGGATGGTGTTAAATTTGGAGTCAGAGGAGCTAGGCTCAAATTTTGACCTCAGGCAAATAATTTAATGTCTTTGAACCTTGATTTCCTCATCTGTAAAATAAGAAAGTTGGACTCAATCTTAAGCTAGGAGACCTGGTAACCCACAGTTTAAGAAGTGCCGAAGGGGTCGTAAGTGGAAAAAGTTTAAGAAGCCATGGACAAAATGACTTCTGAATTCCCTTCTCGTTTTAAAACTAGGAACCTATTACTTACATAGTACTTTTAATTTCTAAGAAAATATTTTCACATCATTCTCATTTGGTCCTCATAATATCCCTCTATGGGTCTGTCCATCTATTTAACAATTAATGCAATAAGTTCCCACTTTGGGCTCAGAGCACTGTTCTAGGGTACTGGGGGACATAAAAAGGTTAGATAAAGTATTGTTCTGTTTTCTTGGGATTCACAGGCTGTTGAGATTGTCTTATAATCCACCAACCACTGAACCAACTGCAGCATTAATCTGGACTGCAGTAAGAAGACGGCAGTCTCATCAGACAAGATTTATGATAGGGTATTGCCAAGAGTCAAAAGAGAGAAAAAAAGAAAATAATTCTTCCACCTTATTCTTTTAAGCATATTCCTAGATTGAAAACTAGAAGAGATCTTGGAGGTCATGTAATAAAACTCTTCCATTTTACAGATGAGGAAACTGAGATCCAGGAACAATTCAATGAACATTGATAAGTGTTGAGACAAAATGAGGCAAAAGATAGTCCCAGTTCTCAAGGAGTCTACAATCTAAAGTGGGAGACAATGAATATATGCCAAGCAAGCTATATATGGGATTAAAAGGGAGTGATTAAGAGAGGGGAAGCATTTTAATTAGGATGTGTTAAGGAAGGGTTCCTGTCAAATACGGAATTTTAGTTAGGACTTGAAGCCAGAGAGGTCAGTAGCCAGAGTGAAGGAGGAAGAACATTCCATGTGGGGGAGACAACCAGAGAAAACACGAGGAGCTGAGAGATGGAGGATCTTGCTCTGGGAAAGAGCCAGGAGGCCAATGTCACTGGACTGAAGGGTGAGGTGTAAGAAGACTGGAGAGGTAAGAGGGGGCTAGTTCCTTGCCCAACCTTATCACACAGGTAATATAAATAGTAGAGTTGAACTAAATCTGAACTAAAATCCTTTCATCCCTCATCTAGTATCCTTTCTACTGCCCCACACTCCCTTCCCAGATAATATTTTTTGGGTTACTTCAGGTTTTAGAGTTGATTCTAGTTTGTGATTCATGATTAATCTAAAATTGGGAGCTTTGTAGCTAACCTGTCTTTTCCTTAACTGACTGGTTACTTTATGAGCCTATTGCGTAGTCCAGCGGGTATAGCATTGGACTTGGAATGAGGAAGGCTAGACTTCAATCTGGCCTCACTAATCACTAGCTGTGCGACACCACGAGAAGTTGCTTAACTTTTCCATGGACCCCAATTTCTTCATCTGTAAAAGGAAGATAGCAGTAGCCTCTACCTCCCAGGTTTATTGTGAGAACAAAATGAAAGTATAGTTGTAAATTATTTTAAATGATATATGTTTATAATTTATTATCATAATTTATTTATTGTCATTAATCCTCTGAATTTGATTACAGTAGATTTACTGAGAAATTTCTACTAGTCTCTGCCTCTTTTGAAATGAATCTTATGAAATGAAAACAGCAAGAGTTCACATTTCTATTTTATTTTTTTTTTTTCTTTTCTTTTTTTTTTTAAATGAATTTATTTAACTTTTTACATTCATTTCATTTTCACAAGATTTTGGGTTCCAAAATTTTCTCCCCATTAGTCCCCTCCTCCCTCCCCAATACACTGGAAATTCTAATTACCCATCTCACCAATCTGCCCTCTCTTCTG
>JAQQSK010009252.1:0-13160 GCA_028658325.1 Potorous gilbertii | reverse complement strand
ATATAGTAAGTGGTAACTCAAATCTATTCTGAAAAATTAAAAGTACAAATTGCTGAAAAATATAACATACCTTTGTAATTATTTTAAAAATAAAATTTAAAATTAGGGAGTAATTGATTTCAATTTCATTAATTTACAGAGGCAACATTTAATAAGTGACTTCAGCTAGATTACAGCTTTAAGAGCTGGAAGAAATACACTTATAAATAGGATACTATCCAAGTCCCTTCCATCATTGAGCTTTTAATCTAGTAAGAGTCTTAGAAATGCATGTAGATATAGATGATCTGATTTTTAAAATTGATTTATTTTTAGTTTCCAATATTCACTTTTATAAGATTTTGTGCTATAAAAATTTTCCCTGATCCCCAAGACAGCATACAATCTTTTAAAGACTATACATGTAAAATCATATTAACCATACTTTTACTAATCATGTTGTGAAAGAAAAATCAGAAAAAAAGGGGGAAAATCATGAGAAAGAAGAAAAAACAACAAAAAAGAGAAGATAGTATACTTTGATCTTCATTCAGACTCCAAAATTCTTTCTCTAGATGTGAATAGCATTTTCCATTAAAAGTCTGTAAGAATTGTCTTGAGTCACTGTATTGCTGAGAAGAGCTAAGGCTGTCAAAGTTGATCTTCATACAATATTGTTATTGCTATGTACAATGTTCTCCTGGTTCTGGTCACTTCAATCACCATTAGCTCGTGTAAGTCTTTGGAGGTATTTTTCTGAAATCTGACTACTCATCATTTCTAATGGAATGATAGTATTCCATTGCATCCATATATCATAACTTGTTTAGCCATTCCCCAAATAATGGGCATCATTTCATTTTCCAAGTCTTTACAACCACAAATATTTTTGTACAGGCTGGTCCTTCCTGGATGGAAATCCACCTTTTGCTTCATTTAAATATCATGCCCATAAGCTGATGCTGATCGAAGTGACCAGAACTCGGAGAACACTGTACACAGTAATAACAATATTGCATGAAGATCAACTTTGACATTGTATGAAGATCAACTTTGACATTGTATGAAGATCAAGTCACATCCTTGTATTTATATTCAAAACTCACATACAAATGATTTTTTTAAAATCTTGCCAATATATGATTCTATCCCCTATTTTTCCATTCCCAATCATATATTTAGGTAACCTTCTAACCCATGGAAAAATATCTTAAGTTCAGAACTACCAATTACAGGAAGAAAAGAGTATTTTCTGTTTTGAGAATGAAGAATATTTCTCATCATAGTGGAACTTAGGCATGTTATCTGCATATGTGGCATGCTAGCTGGATATCTTTTGGCATGATTGTGACACATTTTGCATGAATAGCACATAGTTTGATGTCCTCAAACAGACCAACTTAATAGGCTTCACTTGCTTTCTGCAAAGCACCAGTTGCTGCACTTTGGCATTGCAGATCTGTTTTGGAGTCCTGAACAATTTCATGCACCAGATGCTGGAACAGAAGTTTATGAATCAGAAGTTCCTTGGACTTCTTATAAAGTCTAAGTTCATGGAGAGTCACCAAACCCAGCCTGTAGTGATGAAGTTTCCTGACCCCTTGGGTAGAAGGCACACTCTTGCAAGCAGATTTTGTAGCAAGCTGCTTCCTGGGGGTTTTACTCTAGGTGGATTTATGGGCAACTTGCTTGGTACAAGCCATGAACCTGAAAACTTCTCTTTAGATACCCCCCTTCTCTTTTGGCCTGGGCTGAGAGACTGGGAATTGGCCCTAGTGTTAGACAACTACAAAGGCCAACATGACTATGAACATGATATGGTTTTTTAAACTGGGTTGTTTGAATTGTTTACAATGTGTCATATGAATATATAAAAAAGGATCACTTCCATTTGCAGTGACTTTTCAAAGAGGTGTCAAACAGAGTTATGTATGGATAGATGGATGGATGAGTGTATGGATAAATATCGTTGGCAAATGGTAGATATTGGAGCAATTGCATTCCAAGCAAAAAGAACAAATAGATAGAATTGACATAGGAAGAATAAGTCCAGGAAATGGCAAAGAAAGCTGGTTTTCATCAAGGATTTAGTGAATGAGCAGAAATAAAGTGAGATAAGACTAGAGATAGGTCAGTTAAAAATATATTAGGCAAAAGGATATGGGCTTAGTGGATAATAAGCCACCATATAAAGTTATTTACTTTTGATTTTGAGGACTGAAGCGATGTGATTGAATCTTCTTGTGAGGAATGTTAATCTGACCATAGTTCCCATTGGATGTATGTTAGAGATGTCAATGTGATAATTTTCATATTGGATTGGGGTTTAGAGTGTATTTGAGGAAGACTATCACCTCTCATAATTTTCACTTTTGAGGTCCACCTGATTTACTAACTCTCACTTGTTATTCCAAGAAACCGTGGCATGTGCAGTGGTCACACCCTGGTAAGCCATTTTAGCAGATGGCTAACATGGGCAGATGAGTAACTGAGAGTTCTCGAACCCTTCTGTGAGTTAGGGAGGTGTGCATCTCAAGAGTATGAAAACTTCCTCCAGCAGAATGTGTTGATGAGAACAATTTATTTCAAAGGCCATGAAAGCAGCAGAAGGAAGTGCTGTGGAGCACTTGGAGCTTGGTTAGATATCAAGAGACCAAAGTCATCTACAGAATCCTGAGTCATCACAGTTGTCTTCATTTTGTCTTGCTTTTATTGGACTCTGATAACTCTGAAAGTGAGGGTAAGGTCAATGATTTTGCCTGTTCACTTTCATCCAATTTATGTGAATCAAAACATGTCATCCATACCATTTTTACTGTGTTTTTACCTACCTCAAAATATCGTAATAATCCACAAATGATGAAGCAGCAATTGTGGATATATTATGAGATGTAGTCACAATAATATGCACAGAAGGCCCAGGTCAGAGGGTTGACTTCTCAGGGGAAGCAGGAATGGTATTTGGCCTCCCCATCTATGTCTGAGCATCCTTTGGAAGACCACATTGCTCACCTTCTAGTGTGAGGAAGGGACTAGAAAAGGTTGACTAAAATTATCTTCCACCATGACAAACTCTTGATGACATAAAAGAAAAAAATATATGAAGAACTGGAGATGCTCATCATCAAGATACCCAAAGAGACCAAGCTTATACTTCTGGGTAACTTTAAAGCAAGTGTAGGGACAGACTAGCTGATATGGCAGGAATTCCTTGAGAGGAATGGAGTCAGATACAGAAACAGCAATGATCACTTACTACTGAAGACTTGTTTATTTCATGACTTTTCTCATGACCATTACTGTCTTCCATTGACATAAATGCAATGAAACCTCATGAATGAACCCTCACAGCAAACATTGGCATTAAATTTTCAAGGTCATTGTAAGTAGAAAAGACTGACAAGATATGAGAGTGACATAAGTGATGTATGGTGCACAATGCCAGACCGAACATAGACTTATGCTCTTCAAGTTAAGTATTCACATTCAACAAAACTGTAGCTTCAAGGAAAGACAACTATCAGAATGCCATCAGACTAGAGTGTTTCCCAGAGGAAATTTCATTACTAACTTGGAGGGAAAACTGAGCCAACATGTGGTTGGCAACAGGGGAGCAGAAAAAGAGTAGGGAGTTTTCAGAGATTTGGTACACTGTACTCCTTTTACTCATCTGAGACACTTCTCTCACAAATATTGAGATTGGTTTGCTAAAAGTGATTTGAAAATTCAGTAACTGCTGAATGAAAAATGAGAATTCCGCAGTATTTACCAGTCTCTAAGAAAACAGTTTTAAACTACAAAAAAATTAAGTGCAAATGAAGTTTAGGGAAATGCAGATTTCTTGATTCAATAAGAAGATAGATGAAATTCAGATTTATGTTGATAGTTAACAATGCAAAGCACTTTTCTGATGCCCTAAAGTTTATTTCTGGGCCCACGGTGCATCTCAACTACTCAGTGCTGATGGAGCCCCATCGATTAGTGATAAGGACATGATTCTAGAAATATGAACTGCACATTTCCATAATGTTCTCAACAGAACATCATCAATCAATGCTGAAGCCAAAGACCACATATCTCAGAAGTCAACCCTTATATTGCCAAATTTTCCACTGAAGAAGAGGTTTTAAATAACATTTGGATCTTTTTTATGTGGCAAATCACCTGATGTTGATTCTACTCCAAGTGAGATTGAAAGGCCAAGGAAAGGAGTCCTCAACTGCTCTAGTAACTTAATTAATTTTTTTCCAGTTTCATGGCAAATGGAGGTTATGCCACAGGAATTCAAGGACATGTCCATTGTCCCTCTCTATAAAGGTAAAGGAAAGAGATTGCACTGTTACAATCACAGCAGGATTCTCTCTTAGTTATTGCTTCTTGTCAGAGCCCTCCTCAATAAGCACATCCTCAACCCTAAAGATGGTCAACTACCTGAAAACCTGCTTGGCTTTAGAAAGGACTGAGGAACAATTGATTTGGCATTTCCTGCCCAATAAATCCAGGAGTGATTCCAGGAGTAGAACAGGAGTCCATACGCTATATTTGATGTGACCAAAATCTTTGTTGCTTTTAGTTGTGAGGGCTCATAGAAAGTTCTGTCAAAATTTCCTTGTCTGAAGAACTTCTTAAGACTCATACATCAATTTCATGACAGCATGCTTGCCTGGTATCTGAATAATGTATGATGTTCTCCCTCTTTCCCAGTCACCAATGGAGTAAAACAAGGCTGTGTGCTTGCTCTCATGCTTTTTAGCAAGATGTTTTCATCAATGTCATCAGATGTCTTCAACGAGGATGAAAATAGTATCAAGGTTAACTACAACACTGTTGCAAAATTATTTAACTTGGAAAGCTACAGCCAAGACTAAAGTGGAGGGTAAGTTGGTGCATGTTTTTTTTGTTGTTGTTCACAGATAGTTATACACTCAGTGCAGCCTCTGAAGCTGAAATACAACAAACTATTGATCGATTTACTGTCACTTATAATAATTTTGGCCTAGCAATCAACACCAAGAAAACGTAAGTTCTCCACCAGCCAGCACCACACCATTCACATGTGGAACCATCAATTATATCAAAGGGAGAACATTTGAATACTGTGGATAAATTCACTGTCCTTGGCAGTACACTTTTCAAGGATGTACACATAGGTGCACATTAGAGGTTGATGTACACATTGGAAGAACTAGCTCAGTTTTTGAGAGGCTCTGAAAAAAAGTGTGAGACAGTAGAGGTATTAGGTTACTTAAAAAACTGAAGGTCTACAGAAACATTGTACTGACCTCTTTGTTATATATGTATGAAACTTGGAATGTGAGCCAGCTTCATTCCAGGAAACTGAATTGCTTCCATTTGAATTATCTTAGGAAGATTCTGACGATCACTGTGTATAGTAAGATATTGGACATGAAAGTTTTTTCTTGAGCTCAACTGCTGTGTATTCTAACTGTACTACAGAGAGCACAGTTATGATGGGCTGACCACATTGTTTGAATATCAAATGTCACATTGCCTAAAAGATCATTTTAGGGAGGCAAGGCAGGTACTCACATGGTAGTTAGAAGAAGAGATAAAAGGAACTTAAAAATCATAAAAAAGAGGTAGAAGAAAAGTAGGGAAGAGTAAGGAGAGTGATGCAAGAGAATTATGAAAAAGAGTAAACACCTTGAAAAACTGCTTAAAAAGCAGAATTGACCAAATGGAAAAGGAGATTAAAAAAAAACTCTTTAAAGAGTACAATTCACCAAATGGGAAAAAAAGTATAAAAGTTAATTGAGTAAAACAAACTTTAAAATTTATAATTGGACAAGTGGAAACTGGCTGTTGTCCTTCATCTTCTAAGAGGATCAAAATGACATCTCTATTGTAAAGTGAACTCTAGTGTGGCTGACTATGGCTGTTCAGACCAATACAAGCTTGGAATGCTAAAACACAGGTTGGGCACAGACAATCTGTATGAATATTTGGGGTGGATATACCAAATTTGCGCATCCTGCTTTTGCTTTGTGCCATCTCAATTCTGCTTTGCTCAAAGAGCACAATGACTTTTCTTATGTGGACATACCATGCTGAACAGTCTTGTGCCAGTGTCTTCCATGCTGCACAGTCAAATCCAAAGTTCTTGAGAGAGACCTTGAAAGTGTCCTTGTATGGAAGCTAATGACTCTATGAAACACCAAGAATCAATCAATTAAAATGAAAAGAATGAAAACATGGAAGAAAATATAAAATGCCTCATGGAAAAAACAGCTGACCTAGAAAAGAGATTAGAATCATGGAACTACCTGAAAACCATAATGAAATGGACAAACTTGACAGAATTTTCTGAGAAATCATCAAGGAAAACTGCCCTGAGGCCTTGTATCCAAAGGACAAAATAAGCATTGACAAAATCCACCAATCATCTCATGAAAGATATCCAAACAAGCAAACAAACATAAAACTTCAAAGAAGTTTTATAGAGCCAAATTTCAGAACTATCAATTCAAGGAAAAAAAATACAAGTGGCCAGAAAGAAAAAAACTATCAGCTACTGGAGAGTCACAATCAGGATTACACAGCACTTAGCAGCTGCAACTCTAAAGACTGGAGATCATGGAACATGACATACTGGAAGCCAAAGGATCTAGGACTACAACCAAGAATCACTTATGCAGCTAGATTAAGCATAATATATCAAAGGAAAAAAATGGATATTCTATGAAATAAAAGAATTTCAAGCTTTCATAAGGAGAAGATCAGAATTAAATTAAAAATTTGACCTTCAATACCAAACTCTGAGAGAAGTATCAACAGGTGAAAAGGGGTAATGAAACAGATAGAACTCAATAGAGCTAGATTATTTAGATCCCTTCATGGAAAGATGATATGTCTCTTAAAAACAGTATCATTAATTGTAGAGCTAGAAGAAATATACATAGGCAAAGGGTATGAGTGTAAAGTGAATTTAAGGGAATGGCATAAAAAATAGAGGAAGAGAAAGAGGAGTACAATGAGTGCAGAAAGAAGGGAGAGGAAGAATGAGGTCAATTATTTAACAGGAAGAAGCATGAATGAGTTGAGTGAAAGATGAGAAGGCGGGTGAGGAGCATCATTTGAACCTTCCTCTCATCAGCGTAGGCTTAAAGAGGGGAACATATACACAGTAACTTGAATACAGAAATCTAGTTTACCCAACAGGGAAGTAAGTAAAGGAGGAATGGGCTCTAACAGAAGTGAGGATAGATGAGGGGAGGTAGTAGGCAGAAGCAAAATACTGGTAGGAGAGAAAGGACAAAAAGAGAGAGGACAGACAGGAGGAAGATTAGCATGGAAGGAAATACACAGTAATCAGAACCCTTATATGAATGGGATGAATTCTCCCATGAAAGAGAAGCAGATAACAGACTGGATCAAAAACCACTACCCTATGCTATATTGTTTACAAGAAACACACTTGAGGTAGAAGGACATACACAGAGTAAGATACTGGAGCATGATCTATTACGCTTCAGCCAAAGTTAGAAAAGGAGCGGGGGATCCTGATCTTAGAAAAAGTAAAACCAAAAATAAATCTAAAAGATTTACAGAAACTGTATCTTGCTAAATGTTGCCATAGAAAATGAAGCAACATCAATAATAAATATGTATGTACCAGGTAGTATAACATCCAAATTCTTAAAAGAGTAGTTTAGGAAGAAAAAAACAGCAAAACTATACTAGTGGGAGACCTCAACTCTCACTTCTCACAACTTGATAAATCAATCAAAAATTATGACTAATGTGGAAATACATTTAACATGATTGTACATGTGTAAGCTATATTAGATTGCTTGCTACCATGGGGAAGGAGGAGGGGATGGAAAGGGGAGAAAAACGTGGATCTCATAGTTTCACAAAAATGAAGGTTCAAAGCTATCTTTACATGTAAGTGGAGAAAACCAAAATACTATTTAAAAAAAGAAAGAAATAAAAACCTTCTAGCAGTTAATGTTATTCAAGGAATATTTGAGCTGACTAAAAATGATTTTCATGAGGGTTCTTTTAACATGGAAATCTCTACATATCAATAATAAAGAAAGAGAAGGGGGGCAAAGTAAAATTGGATAAATAGAAAAGGAGTTACAAAAGTTAACTGAAGAGAGTAATTCCTCCAAAAGTTGAATAGAGCAAGTGAAAGCTATTAACTCTCTGGAATATCAAGAATAAGTTAAACAAGATTAAAAAAATGAACAAGTAGAAGAAAATGGGAGTACCTCACTGGAAAAACAACTGACCTAGAAAATGGATCTAGGAGACGTGATTTAAGAATTACTGGATTGCCTGAAGCCCATGATTAAAAAAGAAAATGAGCCTAGACAGAACCTTTCAAGAAATTAACAAGAAAACTGGCCCAATATCCTAGAAATCAGGGGTAAAATAGCCACAGAAAGAATTCACTAATCACCTTCTGAAGAAGAACCTAAAATGAAAAGTGCAAGAAATATTGTAGCCAAATTCCACAGTTATCAAGTCAAGGAGATAATATTGCAAACAGACAGAAAAAAACAATTAAAATATAAAGGAGCCATAATCAGAATTAGATAGAACTTAGCAGCTTCTGTATTAAAGGATCAAAGAATCAGGAAGGGAAATGGAAAAGAAAAGGGAGGAGTGGGGCTGAGAAGGGAGGGAAGATTGAGGAAGGTAGTGGTCAGAAACAAAAAACTGAATGACAAGGTCAAGGTGATAAGAGAGAAAAGTATAAACAGGGGGAAACATAGGATAGAGGGAATATGAAGTTGGTAATCATAACTGAATGGGATAAACTCTCTCATAGAGTAAAAGTGGATAGTAGAGTGAATTAAAAACAAGAATCCTATAATATGTTGATTACAAGCAACACATTTGAAGCAGAGAGAGACACACAGAGTAAAGGTAAGATACTGGAGCAGAATCTACTATCCTTTAGCTAAAGTTAAAAAAAATGCAAGGGTAGCAGTCCTCATCTCAGACAAAGCAAAAGCAATAATTGATCTAATTAAAAGAGATAAGGAAAATATGTACCATAGACAATGAAGTAATATCCACACTACACGCATATGCACTGAGGGGTATGGCATCTAAATTCTTAGAAATTAAATAAGTTACAGGAAGAAATAGAGAGCAAAACTGTACTAGTGGGGGTCCTCAACTTTCCCTTCTCATAACTAGAAAAAAAATTAACCATAAAATAAACAAGAAATAACTTAAGTAGATAGAATTTATAGAAAAGTTAGATATGATAAAGCCCTGGAGAAAACTGAGTAGGAATAGAAAATAATAGACATGATTATCAATGGCATATGGTGCCTACACAAAAACTGACCATATGTTAGGGCATAAAACCTCAAAATCTAACTTAGAAATGTAAAAATGTGAAATGCATCTTTTTCTGATCATGATGCAACAAGAATTACTTAAAATAAAGGATAGATTAAAAATTAAATGAAAACTAGTTAATCTAATCCTAAAAATGAGGGGGTTAAAGAAGTTATAGAAACAATCAATGATTTCATCAGAGAGAATGACAACAATGAGACAGCATGCCAAAACTTATGGGATGTAGTCACAGTAGTACGCAGGGAAAATTTTGTATTTTTAAATTCTTATATGAATAAATTAAAGAACAGATAAATGAATTGGGATTGCAATTTTAAAAGTTAGAAAAAGAACAAGTCAAAAATCTCAAATTAAATACTGAATTAGACATTCTTAAATTCAAAGGGGATATTTACAAAATGGAAAGTTAGAAAACTATTGAAACAGTAAGAGCTGGTTTTATGAAAACATACAATAAAGTAACTAAAACTCTGATTAATTTCATTTAAAGAAAAAGAAAAAAAAGAAAACCAATTTATCAATTTCAAAAATGAAAAGGGTGAGTTCACCACCAATGAAAATGAAATTAAAACTATAATTAGGAGCTATTTTGCACAACTATATGCCCATAAATTTGACTACCTAAGTGAAACAGAAGGATTTTTATAAAAAAGAAAATACAAATTGCACAGATTAATTGAAGAGGAAATAAAATATTTAAATAGCCACATTTTAGAAAAGAAATTGAACAAGTCATTAATGAACTCCCTAATAAAATAGTCTCCAGAGCCAGATGGATTTACAAGTGAATTCTACCAAATATTCAATACACAAGGAATTCCAATAGCATATAAGCTATTGAAAAAATAAGGGAAGAAGGAGTCGTACCATATTCCTTTTATGGAACAAATATGGTTCTAATACCTCAACCAGGAAGAACCAAATCAAGAAAGAAAATTATAGAATGATTTCCTTAAGGAGGCAGACCTTTCCTGCTTACCTTCTAATTCGTCTTTGTGGTCTGTGGGCTAAGAGGTCTATAAACTGTCACTGCTGCCACTGATTCAGTCTCCCCTGATGCCTGCTTCTGGCTTTCTAGGGACTGGTCAGTGCCTGTGCTGGACTGCACTCATCTTTCACCTTCTAAGTTGAATGTGAATTAAGGAAATTAAGGAAAGTCTCTTATAATTGTGTCTTTATGAAATTGGATTGCCAGTATAAAAAAAATCCTTCTAAGTTGTTCTGGGCTGGAAAAAAATTTTCATTCTATCTTTTTGTGGGTTCTGCTCTAGAATTTGTTTAGTCATTATTTAAAGGTATTTTGAAGACTTTGAGGGAGAGCTCAGGCAAGCCCCTACCTTTACTCTGCCTTTTTGGTTCCACCTCCCTGGAGTTTCCCTTAAAATGACAAGTGGTATCTATCCAAAAACCATTGGCAAGCAATATATATAATGTGGATCACTGGTGAAACAAAGATTTCCTTTATCACCACTAATATTCAAAATTGTACTAGAAATGTGAGCTTTAGCAATGAGAATAAAAACTAATTATTAGAATGTGCAAGGAGCAAATAAAACTATCCCTCTTTGATATGATATAATATACTTAGAGAATCATAGACAATCAACTAAAGGATTATTGGAAATAATCAAAAAATTTAGCAAGTTTGCAGGCAATAATATAAACCCACATAAATTTCTATATATTATCAACAAATCCCAGCAACAAAAGATAGAAAGAGAAATTCCAAAGGCAGATCCAAAATTGTGGAGTAAACTCAGAGAATCACCTGCCCTTTCCCCCAAGCCCCACCAAATACCTTTTAAAATGACATTAAACAAATTCTAGAGCAGCAGAACCCACAAAAAGGCAGAGTGAAGCAAGTTTCCAGATCAAGATAGCTTAGAAGGTTGACAGGAAATGTCTTTAGCACTAGGGTAAGAGACAAGCCTAATCCTGTGCAGGCTGTGCTAGTGCATATCCAGCCCCAGCAAACCAGGAGCAGGCCATAGTGTGACTGAATCAGTGGGAACAAAGGTGGTTTATTTCTATTGTTTTCACCTAAATTTTATTACTGGTAGAATACTAACAAATAGTTAGATTTGGTTTTCCACATCTAATTTTTTTCTATTCTACTTTACTGAAAATTTACTTGCTTTAACTAGTTCTCTGGGAATGTCTGGGAAATACTTTATATGTCATCCATAAAAGTGACAATTTTGTTTCCTTTTTTATTAGTGTTTATGACTTCAATTTCTTTTTCTCTGTATCTTTCTCTCTCTCTTGGTGTATCTTTCCCTGTCTCTCTAATTCTCTTTATAGTTACTGTAATCATTTCTAAAACAATGTCAAATAACAAGGGAAAAAGGAAGCATTCTTGCTTTACACAAATATTTATGTGAGATAATTTCTTGTACCTTGAATTGCAAATAATGCTATACATATACACATTCTCATATAAATATGAGTATATATTCTTGCCTTTGATTTAGGGTCATGTGAGTATGGCCATCATAACAATTAATTACTTCTTTATGAAATTGGATTATGAGTTTGAAAAAAATCCTACCAATATATATATTAGTTTTTTATTTTTATTCTAAATTTTGCTTTAAGCAATAAAATCAAATACTCTAGAACAATGTGTTCTGATATTTATTTATTTCTTTTAGGAAAAATTCATTTAGTATACTTATCAGATTTTTAACTATCTGTCAAATTTTATAAAACTGGAAGTAATATTTAATGTCTGTTCAAAAATGATATCAAAATAATTGGTAAGGACAATTATTCTAATGTTACTTTGACATGATGCAATTTAGTACTGAGTTAAATCTCTGTTAATATGCAAAATTCATTTGAGTGAAAGTGCTACAAAAGACAGCCTCAGGTTGATAAGGGAAAGATCAGGAAGCATTGACAGGGCAGTTCTGGGTGTGGCATGCTCAGGGGAAATTATTTTCAGTTAATGCAACAAGATTAAAGACATTTTTGGTTCAGGTCCCCTGACGTATCTTAATAAGTCTTGGTTTTTTGTTTAGCCAGAGGCCAGTGTAGTGACTTATTATAAGCCCCAGGAGGCCTGTAAACAGGCTTCGTGCAAATTGTATAAAGAATCTGAAAATGTAATCTTTATATTGAGTCAATATATATGTTTGACCATGTTGAAATATTTGAAGCTGTTAGGTAATATCCAAGTGCAAAAGTTCTTTTTTTGACTCTCTAAATAATTGGTATTTCTAGGTATTATGGTCCAGTACTCAATGATTGTAAGATTATTCCCTAGCTTTTTTGATTTTATGCATACTTTTAACCATTCCAAATCTCTTTACTTCTTGCTCCTACATTAAGTACTACAACTCCAAGCTTTACAGTAACTCAAAATTTGATTTTTGACAAGTCATAAAACAAAACAAAAAAAAAACTTCTCAGTCTCAGTCTTCCTCAGCTATAAAACTAGGTGATTAGACAATATTTTCCATACCTCAAGCTTTAGGTCTATGATTTTATGTTGGTTTATTTTTTTCTTTTTCTACCAGTCTCAAACAAAGGATGAGTTAGGTTGCTGGCATAATCTTGAGTGTTCCATAGCTGAGATCAATCAAGCAAATAATATAAAAAAGAGTAAGGGAGATTGAAAATAGTCTCTCTAACTTAGTGTATACATAATCCTCAATATGGTTCATGTAAAAGGCACTTTGTAACCTGATTGTACTTCATCATCCTTCTCTTGGGGAGATATTACTGTTTGTATCACTGCTATTTATTCATTGAGGGTTCCTAATGTTGCCTCAGAGACATGAAAGTTTATTTGATCTTTAGGGATTGATAGTACAAGTTGGCATTAAAACAATTCAGCCATA
>JAQQSK010009251.1:0-13160 GCA_028658325.1 Potorous gilbertii | reverse complement strand
GGCATTTTGCCTTAGAAAATCGACATTGGGATTTTTTTTTTCAGTAGGTTCTTGTGTTATTACAAAGTTCCAAGTCTACCAGAAAAAACTCTCGCACACTGTGGTCGTTGCTATGCACAAAGTTTTCCTGGTTCTGCTCCTTTCACTCAGCATTTTTTTAGATGATCATGATAGTGGTGATAGAGAATGTAACTGTTAACCAGGTAGAATTCTCAAGGATTACCTTTTCTAAAGTGATTTACATTATATTTTACTTTTCTTTAGTGTATGAAGAATCTAGAGTTAACTATTAAATGGAAAATCTCATTTAATCCAAATTTTTATAACCTCATGTATCTTAATAGTGATATACTACAACAGAGTGTATAGCTTATCAAACCACTCAAATATCGATAAGGAAAACCTGTATTTAGGTATAAGTGAAAAATTCATCCAACTATCTAGGTGCTGAACTTCAGATATTAATAACAAGTATATATCTACCTCAAGTATCCTAGTTCCCTCTGGAGACTATGTTAATTAGTCACTGTAGTCTATAGGTTAGCATACACTTTCTTCCAAAGTGCACAAGGACTAGATAATTACGGCATCTTTGAGTCTATGAGGTCACTTCCTTTGAGGCTTTGTAAATAGTCAAATGTTCTCCTCTTCACCTGTGTATTTGCAGTTGAATTCTCCATGACCCTTTCTTTGTGTAAATCCTCTGGAACAGATAGGGAGCCGTCAATGTAAACTATTTTTACCTGGGTTTCTTCACTGGCCTATGACAAATGGTGCGCACATCGTCGCTGAGTTAAAGTCTTTTATGGTTAGTGTTTACTCAGTAACATTTTCCTGGGCTGTTATTCCATGCCCAATTTTCCTTCTAATTTTTCCAACTGGACACAGCCTGGCAATTCTCCCAAATAACATTGGTGGTTTGATACTTTGTTATGCCAAGAAATGATAAATTGATGACAGCTCATTCGACTGGCCAGCATCTACATAAAATCACAGTAGCTTCTCTAAGGTTGTAATGTAAGCTTTATGGACACTCTATGCAATAGACCTAGATATTAAAGCAAGTCTTGACCATATCAGGACAGAACTTCATTTCAGTACTACTCTTATTCATGACCCATTTATAGAAATTCTGTCTCAGACTGCCTGAACACTCAAATTATGTTGGGATAAGTCACAGTCATCTGCCTTTCTAATATGCTACTTTGGATGTCTACACTGCCCAAATGAACTGGAATCTGGGAGTCACTGGGTGGAGCCTTTCCTCTTGCAGGCTAAGTGTTGGCATGAAATCTCATGAAATTTTTAGTCCTAAAATAGATCATGCTAGGGGCTGTCATGAGCCATCTAGCTTCCCTGGAATCACTGCGTATGAAGACAGCTACTCCCTAGAGATCTGGGGAGCTGGAATTCACTGGCTGCCACAAGTGGATGTTTCAGGGGATTGAGGCAGAAAGCAGGTAGCAAATGCCTGAGCTCCCTGGAATATTGGGGGAACCCTTAGGACTTGTCAAGCTGGACCCTCAACAAACAAACCAAAGGAGCAGTGAGCTGGATCTGATGTATTAAGCTTTGGTAAAAACTTTGATCAGGATTTAAAAAAATATAATGGATAGATGATAGATAGATAAATAGATAGATAGAGTGAGCAAGACATACATAAATATACACTGCATTAATTTGCAACAATGAGTTATATTAAAACAAAGCTTCAAATATAAAAATAATCTATGTACAATACTTACTGTGCACATATGATTCATGAGGAGCAATAATAGAGGTAGAGATGGACAAAGTCCTGATAAAGAAGTTTGTTAATATAAACCATAATTTAGGTAATTTGAATAATGATAGTAACTACAGTAAAATAACATAGAAACATGACATTTATTCTGCTGTTAAAAGACCACTGTACCTTGCTCCTTCTAAGTAGAATAATCTTACCTGGCTATGGGATCCACGGTCTAGGCACAACTGGGTACTCAAAAGATGACATACCAGCTATAAATTTGAATTTCCTCATGATGGTGGACCCTAACTGCTTAACGGGCACCTTTCTTTGTAGTTGAAAAGGCCTTTTTATTCCTACTGCCATTTTCAGCGTTCGTCACCTTGTTCATGTTTTATATGGCATCTGATAGTGGATGTCAAGACAAATTTAAAATTATAGTTCATTTACTCTGGTTAAACATAAGGAAGGAAAAGCAATTACCAGGCTAAAATGATGGAATTAAAGATTCTTCTTGCAACCTAGTTAGGTATTTAGTGTTTGATGAGTGCTGAGAAAGATAAATACATTTTTCGTGGAGGACTGTATCAATCTGCAATCATGAATGAAAGCCCCCGAACATGATTTAGATATCAAACATATGGTTTGCAAACAAAATCAATCTTTCATGAGGCGTTAAGAGTCAGTTGACGATATACCATACCTTTTTTGTTTCTAAATTGAAAAATGCATTTTTTTAGTGGTGAATAAATTTGCCACACAACAACTGAATTTTTTATTTTTATTTCTGCCTGTGAAAATACACTCCAAGATAGATTGTGGTTTAAGAGAGATCCTGCAGATGGTCTGTGGAAAATCATAGATACATATATATGTATATATACATATATATACTCATATAAACAGAGTAAATGAATTCTTAATATGAAGATAAAATGTTAATTAGTTTCATTTAATTACAGACTTGCTACATGCAAGAAGTTTAAATTTAATGGATCGGTGATTTCAATTTGATTGGTCATAAAAAATAACTACAAATGTACACTCATTGTGAGGCCTAAACCGCGTGCCCCATGCGTTTGTAATTCATCTTTGGGTTGGTATTATGACTTGGACAGCAATGCATAAAGAGTTCCATTTTACAATCAAATATATTAAACTTAAGCTCACATTAAAGTACAAAAATTATTTGCCTAAAATGAATTCCATAATGACCCAAGTGGATATAATACATATGCAACTTGTTACCTTTGTAACCTTGGGTGTTGGTTTCCTCATCGCTAGAATGAAGAGTTGCGCTAGATCTTTAAAGTCCCTTCCAGCTCTAAATCTAAATTCTACAAGTAGGTTGACAAGAATTGCCCATCATGAAAAGATGTGTAGGGTTTTCCAGTCTTCATTGGTTGGATGATTACTCACATTAGAGAAATTCTGTAATTTATTCTTCAGAGGTGCTCAGGTGCTTTAGAGCCTCTGTGATTTCATCTCCATGAGTGTTCCTCTCACCAGTGTAGAGTCCAACCCCTCCCTCCATGTCCTTTCATCCTAGCCTGTTCTTGTCTATATCTTTCCATAAGTGCTCCAAAGAGGATCCAACCAATCCATTGGAAACATTCCTCTTCTATTAATATTAAAGGGGTACAAATTACCTCTCTGACTGTTGAGTTGCTGTTTCTTATCAATAGGTGACTGACCTACATCCATTTTGGTTTTATATGTCTTTGATAGTTTTCTTTATGACATTAATGTGATTCACACTCCATGATTAAGTATTCCATTGATGTTTGGGGTATTATGCAGTTTTTATGTTCTTAAGATTTTGTTTTTTCACTATTAACAATCATACAGATTAGAATTTATGGACACAAGCAGTTTAGGAACATTGAGAGCATTGTAATTTCATTTAGCCCAGTCTACTACCCAATTATGAGCTAAGGTTCATATATTCGATCTGTCCAATTTACAGTCTAACTTTATGTTAGATAACTCCCAACATTATTCCTCTAGATGCATTTTATAGCCCAGGCAATATATTTTCATCCACTTTGTTTTGTAGTTTGGATAGTTAGTTGCAGCTTTCCCACTTTGGTAGCTTTAACTAAGGAAATTTAATAGAGGTATGTGGCTTGATACGTGTAGAAAAAAATTATCATCTAAGCAGGATATTTTAAAAAGCTTTATCATCAATTATAATACATGCTTTCATTTGAATTTTGTATAGAACATCTTTCAAAATAATTACTAATTCCTTAGCTGAACATGTCTTTCCTATTTAATCTCATTTAATAGTAATACTAGATAGAACCTGCCATATGTTTCTAACCTTACACCTCATCTTTGGCAGGAGACGAAGACTAAGAAATTCTTTGAAGAATTCACATGTTGCAGAGAATGAAGAGACAGATAAATTCTATGAAGAAATCTGTGAATGAACCACCTCTCTTAAATTAAATCAACATATACTTTAATACTGAAAGATGTCAGTGAAAAACTAGGAACAAGTTAGGATAGTGAAAAATACATTGGAGCATATGGACCCCTAATAAGGAATAAGAGGAGTCAAAGATTTGTTGGATACACAGAAGACCTCTGCTTATAAATAATGAATAAATTCTTTGAGAAAATAATCTCCAGGTCCGAGATTAGGTGAATACCAAATGACATCACAAAATAAAATCCGATTACCTTTTCATAAACAAAACTTACTTATGTGGAAGCTGTCCCTAGGTCAGTTAAATGAAAAACCAAAAACAAGAAAAATATCTTTCTAATATTATCTCATTTTATTTTCATAACAACAATGTGAGGTAGATACTATAATTATCTCCATTTTACAGTTAAGGAAACTGAGGCATATGGAAGTTAAGTGACTTGCTCAGGATCCCATAGCTAGTTAGTGGTTGAGGCCACATTTGAACTCAGGTCTTTATGACTCCAGGCCAAGTAGTGTATCTACTGTGCTATGAAAACATCGCTATATGATAGACAAAGGCAGTGTCTATGATGAAGGCAAAGTCCAGAAAGTGACTTCATTTTAAAAATCTTATGGAGTAAGACAATGAAACTTTATAGGTAGTGTCACTTTGCAGATAAAGGGCACAAAATGAAGGACAAAGACAATTTAAATAAAGCATCATGACTTTCCAAGGGAATTTCAGGACCAAAATGGAAAGGGAGCAATAAATAGATGAACAATGGAAAAGGTTTACTGATAGTTTGGTAACAGGCTTTTTCTCATTATCAAGGATTGTTGCACCTCTATACTTGGACTATAACATTACAATCCTAGATGTACTTATAGAGGAGGGAGAAAAAATACGAAAGAGAGCAGAGATGGAAAAGCAACTGAATTAGACCAAATATAAAGGAAATATTTGCTTCAAGTCATAGAATTGTGAGGGCTTGAATTGATATTCACAAGGTATCTGAAGGAAGAAAGGGCATGGGAAAGCGGACAAATTTGGGTCTTGTTATTTATTTTAAGGCAAACAAAAAATTAAACCAAGACAAAACAAAAAGACATCCAGAGAAGGTAGGCAACTATCAATCCCTACATCTATGTTTCCATTGATATGAAATTTCTCAGAGCATTATCTAAACACATTTTTCCAGGACATCCTTGATAGAGATATTAATCAATCAGTCAATCATTCAGGCAGTCATTGAACATTTATGTGCTTTTGATGTGCCAGACATTGTGGTGATCTTTAGGGTTAAAAAGAAAAGTAATTAAAAATTAATTGCTTTTACATGTAACTGGGGGAAAATAAAAATAAAACACTGAAAAAAAAAAGAAAAATAAGAAAAGGGAGATGGGGAAAAAAAAGTACGGTGTTCTTCTCCTGAAGGAGTTCATATTCTAATAAGGTAGATGATTAGCAAACTACTATGTACATATAAATGGCATTAATCTCAAAGTGAAGGAACTAGTGGTGGGGAAGGAGGTGTCAGGAATTGAGAATGATCTCTTGCAGAAGTTTAGCTTTTAGTAGAGCTTTGAAGGTAGTCATGGAAACCAAAGGGAAAACATTCTTGTCATGGGAGATAGAAAATGATATAGAGTAGAGATATTGAGTGTTAGGTGTGAGTAAAGGCAAAGTAGTCCAGTGTGGATAGATTATAGTGTGTGGGGTGGGGTTGGGGGAAGATAGGGAGTAAAGTATATTAAGGCTGGAAATATAGGAAGAGACTGGTTTGTGAAGGGCATTAAATGACAGAGAATCTTATATTTGATCCTGGAGGTAATAGGAGCCACTGGAGTTTATTGAAAAAAGGCGTTACATGATGAGAATTGTGTGTTAAGGGAAAAATATTTTGGCAACCGAGTGGAGAATGGATTACAGTTGGGAGAAAGTTAAGATAGGGAAACTATAGTATTACAACAGTCAATGACCTGCTCCAGGACAGAGATGGAAGCACCTCATCTATCTGATAGAGGAGCAGCCTCTGGAGCACTAGAGAAGATCTGTATGAAGAAAGAGGCCTGATGGTAATGGCTTAGATTAGGTATAGACCCCACCTGGTTACAATGTATAATCTTAATAATATATGGTAGACTACTTTGTAATATTTTATTTAAAATGTTTACATTAATGCTTACTAGGATCATTATACTGTAGTTTTCTTTCTCTGCTTTGTCTTTCCCAAGTTTAAGGATTTCTTTTCTTATTCTAAACAGTTTATGTAGAATTGAAATTTTTCTTTGAAAAGATTTGTTATACTTCATTTGTGAATCTGTTGATCCTGGAGACTTTTTCTTTGGGAGTTTATTTATGAATGACCTAGACTGAGAGTTGATGGAGCAGTCTTTGGGCAAAAATTGAGGCCAAGAGACATTGAGATTTGAAGATGTGGCAAGGGTCAATGAGGTGACCCTGCGGGAAGAAGAGGTCACAGATTGGTGGACAAGTGGGCCTTCACTCTCTATATGCTACATTAGACCATCACAAATTTGAATTAAAGATGTAAAGTTGAGGTTCAGTACAAAACTCCTGAGTTGGACCTGTACCAGATTAAAATGTAATTGGGCAATGTTTAATGAAATAAATAAAAATACAATAGTATATATGTGTATGTATATATGCATGTATATATACACACACATATAGTGTATGTGTATATATATATTTGTGTATATATGTGCATATATATATATGCATATATATTTAATGTTAAATTGAGGCTTTCTAAATTGATATATGGCCAGCAGGAATCCATTTATATTTGAATTTGACAATACTGTTGCAGAAAGTACAATATCCTACTGTACTTACAGTTTGTTGATTTTTCAAAAAGTATTTGATTTGAAGAACTGCTTGTCAGGCAAGAGGTTCTCTTCCAACAAGATGTTTCCCATCTGCATATCAATATTATACCAAATTCCTTGGAAAAATATTAACTAATGATATTATGGTCATAAGTATGGTACAAAACAAGGAGACCCCTACTCGCCAAATGTATTTGACATTCTCATGGAGCAAATTCTACACATAATCCAAGTTGAAGAGCGATGGTGAAATCCTCTGACTTTTCTCATTTGTGCATTACCTTGTACTAGTTACATCAAGTCCCAGAATTTAGATGTTCTTGCAAGAGACCTACAACGGATAAAAATAGCTTGGTTTAGCCTTCATACAGGAAAAACAAACAAGTGTTTGAAGAATGTATATTGGACAGATTATCACATACATTTAGATGGACAATCTATTGAGCTTTTCCAGTAGTGTATGTATACACACATGCATTCTTATACACACATGCTTGCATGTATACATGCACACACACGTGTATATGTATACTTATGTGTATATTATTTATGAGGCAGCTAGATAGTGGATAAAGCACTGAGCCTAAAGTCCGGAAAACTTGAATTTAAGTCTGGCCTCAGATACTTACTAGCTGTGTGACCCTGGAGAAATCACTTAATGTCTGTTTGCCTTAATCCATTGTAGAGGAAAAAGCAAACCACTCCAGCATTTTGAGAAGAAAACCCCATGGTGGTACTGGCATGCTGTGGTCTATGGGGTCATGAGGAATAGAACGTGACTGAATAATTGAACAATTGTGTTTGTGTGTGTGTGTGTGTGTGTGTGTGTGTGTGGTGTGCCAGGTCTGGAGTCAGGAGTACCTGAATTCAGCTTCAGACACTTAGCTATCTATGTGAACCTGGGAAAGTCATTGTTTCCTCATCTGTAAAATGAACTGGATAAAGAAATAGCAAAACTCTTTAGTATCTTTATCAAAGAAACCCCATAATCAGATCACGAGTCAATCACAACTGACTGAACAGGGAATGTATAGCTTGGGTAGACAGTATAAAAACCCAATAAATTAATCCAGAATCGAAAAAGAAACAGTCTTGTCTTCAAGAAAATTTTAAGTTCCTTGAATGAACGCAAACTTTGCACAGAAAAGTCTTATTGTTTTATTTTCAGTATTCTATAGGTGGTCTTTATGACTGTAAATCATGTAATAATCTAGGCTCTGCAGAAATAAAAATGAATGGCATTCTTGATACAATTGAGAACCACATGCGTATCCCATGAGAAACATCCAAGCCTTTTCCTATCTGTGTCCAACTCTTCAGTCCTCAGAGGATCCTTCTTTCTTCTAGGAAGCGCTTCTGAGCTAGACAGCATTACTCCAATCAAATCAGTTCTCAGCACCAGTTACAAAGCCCATCGACTCCTGTTCACTTGATTTTGGCTGGTTAATGTGTATGAAGTAACTTCTCTTCCCTTCTGATCTTTTGTTTCTTCCTTCTCTGTTCTGCTGCTGTGTCTAGTTACTAACTTTGGTCAATGACTGATGTGTGCTTCAAAGCATGAAGTGACTCATTTCTACCTTAGAGTAAAAAAAAGAAAACATACAATTGTCTCATATTACCAGAAAGTTCTAGTTGTCGGGGTTTCCCAGGTCTCTCCCTTAAACACTACACAACAGTCATATAAATGTTCTGTTTGGGGGAATATTGTACACCAACCTCTCTCACACATACATTTATATATTTATAAACACATACATATATGTGTATGTGTGTATATGTGGCATACCCATGTTTATGTGTGTATACATGTGTATATATACATGTATATATACACACATATATACATATATATATATATGTGCATACAAATACAGAGTGTGTTTTCCCTAAAGTTATCCAGGAATTTCTTCAATGTTTCTCATACAAATGTCCTTTTTTAGTAAATAAATATCCAAAATGAGAAAGCGATACCATCTTACAAAACCGATTAATGATAGGCATTATATGACCTTATATTGATTATATCTTTAAGATAGTATTGACTAAAACCCATTGCTTTGAGGTAGAAAATTATCTGCAGAATTCTTTTGCTCCTTATTATATTTTATTAGAACTCTTCAATGGATTCATAAATCATACTAATAATATTTTTCCTTTTAAAATATTTTCTGCTTTATTATTCATTACCAACAAAAATGAATATTTCAACACACTAAAGAAAAAAAGCAAGGGGAGGATCCTCTATGGAAGCATTAACTTCTGTTACACTTGATTTGGTCTATTTTAAGTATATATGAAATGTTGCCGTACTTTTTTATACAAGTGAAAAAATCAGACACACAAGTCAATAGCTGCTGATATCTTAATCACGTGTTTCTTACGTAGAAGAATAATCTGTAATCATTTTCAATTCTTTTAGAATTTTCACCTCTTTGAGATATCTTTAAAACTAATATTTGAGAACCTTTAACATTGCATTCTTTATCACATCTTCAGGACCAGATGCAGTTCCTGAGTCCATTTAAGAAAAATGTTATTTTTTATTCCTCACACAATATGGCAGTTACTGAGATAACAAAGTCAAAATGTGATAATTTTTATTGACAATTGTGTTATTGATGACAACAGAAGAACAAAAACCTTCTTGCGTGAAATATTTCATTTCTTAGAAACTAAAATTAAGATTTATGTCAGACCCATCAAATAAAAATGGTGCAAATTTCCCTGTTAACAAAAATTTACAATTTGTTAGGGTTTCCTAGTTCTCACCCTCACACCCAACCTGACAGTCATATATATTTGACTAGGTGGGATGGAGAAGAGGGAGGGTTTTAGCCCTCCTTGACTTCAGTAAATCCTCTTTCTCTTAAGGGGTGCTTTCTTTCAGACTGATGCAGATCTTTTCCTTGTCGTATCTGTTGTCATTTTCCTTCTGGATTCATCTACACATTCTCTTAGGACAAGCCTACTGCCCTGCACAAGTACACATGGAATTAATGTCTATTGAATTGAATCGAATCTGGTTTAGCTGGATCTCATGGCAAGATCTCTGCAGCCTGGTTTTCTCAGCTGCTTTTTGCCATTTTGTGAGGCAATATGCTTCACAATCTTCTGCCATCCCCCACTGTAATATTTTGCAAATGATCTTATACTCTAAATAGGTAGTGAGTGCTATTAAGTGCTGCATCCCTCTACTTCCCAAAATGATTAAAATGCTTTTTTACTTAGGGTGAATGCTGGACTTTTTCTTTCTGTTTTCTTGTTATGGCAATGCTTTTCATCACTTAAACTTCTTCTGGAAATCACAATTCTCAGAGCTAATAATGTCTTTATTTTATTCTATTTCTCATGTTTTTGGGTCAGAAGCTTATATAAACAGATCATGTTGGAGGGGCTATTATCAAAGTCGATCTTTTCCTTTCTTCTAGATTGATGTTTACTTTGACCTTGCTTTAATCATTTGATGACCTAAATCCTTGCAGACATCTGATGCTGAACTGACTACTATCTCCAAAATCAGTTATTTCTTACTTGCATGGCTGTGGTCAGATTATTTTCTTTCTTTTTTTAAATCTCACTCTTTGTTGCTTACATCATAAAAAGTCTTTCAATTATTTTTTTGAAAATATTCTTGATGTCCTGAGATGAACCTCTTGAGTAGCCAACAAGGTATTTTCTGATTTCAATGCTTGACTGTTAATCAACACTTTCTGGCAAAGTTGTCACTGTCTTCTTCTTCTGTGTCCACTTGTGCATTGAAATCATCATGGGAATGAGGTTTATTTGTGCTTGTTTTAAAGGACCTTGTGAAGTTCTTTGATAGTGATGATCTCCTTCAATGTGTGCAACGTATGTTGGTGTTGCATGTTACTATGATTTTCATGGCTTATTGGTTTCTATATGGCAAGCTGACTGAAGGTGCCATTGAATTGATGTTTCATTTTGCTTTTGTATATTAAGGGAAACCAAGTTTGAAAACTCTGGAATCAGGAAGACCTGAGTTCAAATCTGGTCTCAGAAACTTAGTGGATGTGGGATCCTGGGCAAGTCACTGAACCTATCTGTGACTCATTTTCTTCATGTGCTAAATGAAGAAGTTGGACTTTCTCATCGCTAAAGTCTCTTCATGCTCTAAATTTATAATCGTATGAATTATTTTATTTGCTTGTTTTAGAAACATTTTGCTTTTCCATTTAGGTGTGCTTCTTGAGGTTTTCTAATCTCTTAAATAATGTGTCAATATGCATGAACTTTAGCTCCTCCAGTAATGTGTCATTTCATTGGCTATCTGACAAAGACCTTACATTATATTTATTGGTAGTTAAGTTTTTGTTTGTAAGCAATATAACAACTGTGTAATTCTTACTGGTCTCTGACCTCTGTTTTTCTACTTCATTATTGTCACTGCAGAAATAGAAAAGGACCTCACAGAATTGAGGAGGTTTTGTATTTCTGTACCTTTCCTGAATTGTGGTCAAAAAATTCTTTATCTAGAGATCAAACTTTACTGTTCAATGCAGGAAGAAAAATAATGAAAGAGATATGTTTTAACTGTTCTATATTTCTGAGGTGGATAGAAAAAGGAGTGAACAGTTGTCAGTCACAGTAGAAAAGATTCAGTAGAGGCACTCAGAAGAAAAAAAAAAAACAACTTTTTGCCTGGAAGGCTCATGAGATCCTTAGAACAAATAACTTAGGGGAATTGAGAAATCATCTTCCCAGGAAATTTTCTAAGAGTAGGAAATAAACTCATCAGTATGAGATGCACAGTCATCTTGCCTGAAGACTGTGGGATAGACCAGATCAGTCTCACAAGTGTCAAAGATGATTATCCTGTAAAATTTCTATCAAATCCATCACATTTTCATTGCCCCCATTCAGTTATTTGTGTGATTACCTCATCTTGGTGGCCATCTCCCCTTCCTCGACTGATCCTTTCATCTCACGATTAATAGTACAGGGATATCCTTCTCTAGAAAATTGTACTCAAGAGTTCTCCACAGACAGAGATTCCATCAGCAATGAAACAAAACACAGTTAGAAAGGAGAGACAGCATAAACAAATTTCTTATTATGTCCAGTACACAATTGCTATAATTCTTGCTTTTTTTGTTTGGGCAAGTGCTCATTTTCATGGCTAAACTGATCGATCATCGGTGTTCCTTTTTGGCTGTAGTTGTCTATGAGTCTGTGAAATTAAAATATAATCAAAGACACTAAGCCCCAAGAACATCCATCTTAACTTCAGAACCTTTCCTGATTTTGTGACAGAAAGGAAATTAACTTATCTGTCTCAGAGACTGTGGTGTGGAATAGAAAAATAGGATCAAGAGAAAGATTCTTCCAAAGCAAGGTCAGAAAATCGAGTGACCTTTCTTTAGTTTCATGATAACACCTGACTACCTTGGCATTCTTCAAGCATTTTAAGCAACAGGGTTATGTTTAATTTATCAGCAACTGCGACTAGAAGGGATGGAAAATATTCCAGTTTTAGTTGCATTATTGGGGATTCAGATTGTGTTTTTAGAACATTAAATCGGAGGGAATAATTCAAATATACCACTGTATTTGTGTGTGTATGTTCATAGAGGAGTAGAACACTTTTCATTAAGTGACTTTTTTAGTAGTCCTGCGATATGCAATAATTGGGTCCCTGTTCTATCATTTATGCAAAATGGTTCATATTCTGTTTTCCTATCAGTGAAACCTTTCCCCAAAATACTTCTAATGTTTTATTCATGTGGGGGTCATTTTGAAATGATCTCTGCACACAACCATCCAAAAATTGCCTTTGGATATACAAACTTAAAAAAAAAACAAAACCTATTTCCATGTATTTTTTCTCTCAGAAGGAAGAATATAGGTTATTTCCAATGAATGAAAAAGACAGTGAAAGCAACAACAATGTAATAAGTACAAGAAAGTTTCTTTTTAAAAAGACCTTTGGTGACTTCTTTTTTTGATTTCTAAAAGAGAATGATGAAATAATAATTTTTCAAATTTTTCTTATATATATTCTTGAGAGAGAAGTGCTAGGAATTCAGTGAGTTACAATTATGGAATTAAGTAGAAATTAAGAAACTAGAATTTCACTAGAAACTGAACCTGGAGTCTATATCCTCACTCAGATACTTTTTTTTTTTTTTTTTTTTTTTTTTTTTTTTT
>JAQQSK010009250.1:0-13160 GCA_028658325.1 Potorous gilbertii | reverse complement strand
GAGAAGTTTAAGATCAGAAGGTAGTAATGAAAGGGAGCAGTAAGAGAATGAAACCTGTTTTCTGACCTATGTTAAAATGGTATAGATTCTTTTAAGTGAGAAGATTGTGGGGGGAAAGGCAGGGGAAAGGAAGGCTGAGTTTGGAGTTGGGGTCCAAGACCTTTGTTGGAATTCTGGCTCAGCCTTTTACCACCTGTGGGAAGTGAAATGACCTCAATTATGTTATCTGAAAAAATGGAGGGTTGTACTAAAGGGTCTGTAAGGCCCATTTCAGCTCTGAATCAAAGGGGGCGGGGTGGGGTGTGTGTGCGTGCGAGTGTGTGCGTGTGTGCGTGTGTGTGTGTGTGTGTAAGAGTGGGAAGAGGCAAAATCGTTTTTTTCTCCCTTTAGATCCTTCACACCTAGCACAAGTAACTTTGCATATAGTAAGTAGTGAAGAAATATTTGTTAAAACCTTTGGGACTTATTTTGCAACTCTTTTTATTTCTAGTTGGAAAAAGGACTTACTTCGGAGAAATTGGTAGATTGGTTAAATCCAGAGATGATGAAGAAAACTGAGGTGGAAGTTTTCCTTCCCAGATTTAAACTGGAGGAGGATTTAGACATGGAATTCATTCTTCAGAAATTGGGGATGTCAGATGCCTTTAATCAGTTCGTGGCTGACTTTTCTGGGATGTCATCCATGAATGACCTGTATTTATCCAAGGTTATACACAAAGCTTATGTAGAAGTTGATGAAGAAGGCACAGAAGTAGCTTGTGCCCCCGTAGCTGTTGGGGAAAGGCAAGGTGCAAGAATTACTCCACAGTTCATGGCTGAACATCCTTTCTTTTTTATTATCAAAGATAACAATTCAAAAAAAATTTTGTTTTTTGGCAAAGTTTTGGCAAAGATCTCCTTAAAGAGATCATTTTCTCTTGATGGAGTCTTTACTCTCATGCTATTCACATCTGTTTTATTCAGACTCTGATGTGTTTTGATCCAAAGGGTCCTCATTAACATGGTGATAGTAATCCAAAAATAAAATTCTTGATTGGGAAATTCTCTACCTGGGATTGCCTGTGTATGTTTCTGTGCTTCTTGGTCTCTTTGAAAGCTGTAATTTTCAAAGTGTGTGCCTGCTAGAGGTCATGGAGAGCAAAGGTCCAAAGGGCTAGAAACCAATATTCCCTAGTGTATTTCATGGTCAGTTTTTGTTATGAAAGCATTAGTAAAGCCTGTCACTATAATTATGCCTCATTCTTCAGCCCATACCCTAATTTCAAAAAAGAATTATCTGTCAATTCATTTTTCACCAAGTTTAGTGCTTAGCTCCAATATTCCACCTCCATTTGCCTCTGATGCCATGTCCTCACCTTTTTTCACATCTCCCACTACTCAGTGTCTCATAATTGAGCTTCTCTCTCTCTCTCTCTCTCTCTCTCTCTCTCTCTCTCTCTCTCTCTCTCTCTCTCTCTCTCCCTCTCCCCCCTCCCCCAATTCCAGACCTCCATCCCATGGTCTCTCTCTTTTTCATCCTAGACTAGAGAGAGAGAGAGGGAAGGGCGCAGGGAGGAAGACAGACACATAGAGACAGAGACAGATGGGAAGGCAATAAGATAAAGCAAAGGGGAGAGAGGGAAAAACAGGATACAAGTACAGATTGAAGTGTATCTTTTTTGTTCTTGCTTTTCTTGATTTTTTCAAGCATTAATATGAAAATATATTTTGCATAACCTCACACATATAATTGATATCATATAATTTGCCTTCTCAATGGACAGGGTAGGGGCAAGAGAGAGAATTTGGAACTCGAAAAATTTTTAAGTGAATGTTAAAAAATAAAAACTCTGCTCTCAAAGGTTGCCAATGATTTTTTAATGTCTTAGTCCATTGGCTTTCTCTCAGTATTTTCCATAACTTTTCCATAATTTTCAACCTTCACTTCTCCCCTTTCTTCCAGTCATTCTGTATACTTGCCTTCCATCACCATGTTCTTATTCTCCCCTTCTCCAATTGCTCTCAGTCTTCTTTGCTGGATCATCATCAACACTCACTAGGCAAAGGAATTCCTCTAAAGCTTAATCCCTCCTCTCTATATACTTCTTATACTTCTCTCAGTGGTTTCACCCATTAATTCAATTAGTGTCTCTAAGGTAATAATTCCCAGATTTATCTCTATCCTAGAGAAGCGTAGGATAAGGACTAGAAGCTACCCTTGTCATCAGGAGGACCTGAATTCAAGCCCCACCTCTGACATATACTGCAATCATAATAATATCATCCAACCACTGACTACCCCAGGCAACTCTCTCCAACGCTTAACCTGTGGAGAAAGCAACAGTAAGCTTTAGAGGAGGGGGTTTCCTTATCTGTAAGTTTCCTATACCAATAAAATGGGTTAGTCCCTAGCTTACGGATATGTAATGGCACATATACTCCTCTTCCATTACAGCTTGCTAGATTCAACCCATTTTTCTGACCAGCTGGAAATTTTTGGTGTTCTAATTCTTTCTTCCAACTATTAACTATCACTACCAGATCCATATACTCTATAAATTTCATAATCTTACTGTCTATACCTTCATGTAGGTCACTGCTAGAAATGTTTAACAGAACAAAATCTAATATAGAAGTCACTATCCATCTCTTCAGAATGGCAATAATCAACTGATTATAAATCTACATAACTGCATTCTTATCCAATCCATATCTATCCATATTTTCCGTAAGGATACAGACAGTGATTTTGTGAAACTGATTGGTAAAGTTCATGATGATATTCACACGGATTACTAGAAAGTAAAAAAGAACTTTGCGATCAAAGGACACCAACTAAATAAGTACTGACTGGTGTGTTGAATGGTTTCTGTATTTTTACCATATGTGTAATAATGGCTCCTTATGTGTCATTGATTCACATACAATACTGTACATATTGGGGTAGGGTGGATGGTATAGGAGGATTTTAGAAGCTACACAACGTTTGCATACCCTCCAGTTCAACTCAACCAGCATTTCTTGGATATTTACAAGATACTGTGCTAGACACTGGGGGATAAAAAGACAAAATGAGACAGTTCTTTCCTCCAAGGAGGCAACAAGCTATCAAAGGAGACATGTACACAGATAAGTAACAAAATATATGCAAAATAAATTCAAAGAGGATGCACTAATCCAATGGGGGAAATTAGGAAATATCCCTTTTAGGAGGTGACACTTCACCTGGGCCTTGAAGGGAAGTAGAGATTGCAAACACTTAGCTCAGTGCCTGGCAAATAGAAGGCACTTGATAAATGTTTATTGATTGACTCACTGATAAGAGATTGAAATGAGGAGGCAAAGGATTCCAGGCATTAGGGACAGCTTGTAAGGCAAATGGAGTGCTACCGTAGAAAGAACAACAAACTGACCATTTGGGGGGAATGTAGAGTGTGTGAGGGGGATGTCATTTTTATTTAGTCTGGAAAATCAGGCTGGAGACTGGTGTAGGACTTTTAAAGCCAAAGGAGTTTACATTTTATACTGTCAACAAAAGTCTTCAGGAGCTTCTTGAACAGGGTAGAGACGTAGACAGATCTGTGATTTAAAATGATCAGTTTGTTAGCTATACAAAAGATATATTGGAGATAGGAGAGACTACAATGAAACAAATTAGGACACTTGCAACAGTGCAGGTGCTAGTTATTGAAGTCCAGAACTAGGTTGGTATGTGAGTGGAGAAGGGACCAGTGAGGGAGATGTGGTCGAGGCAGAATTGACAAGACATGGAAGCTGACTGAATATCGGAGATGAAAGAAAGGAGAAAACAATCATTTATTAAGTACCTACTGTTGCCGTGTTTGCCTTTTGTTCTCAAAGAGGACCATGACATCAATATGATGACATCCATTTATTGAACAAAATATTGATCCTCACATCAACCCTGAAGGTGAGTGGTAATATCCTTATTTTATACTTGAGGAAACTGAGGCAGACAGAGGATAAGGGACTTGTCCAGGGACACAGCGCTGGTGTCTGAGGTAAGATTTGGATTTTAACACAGCTCCACCTACAGTCTTCTACTAAAAATGCAGAGAAAAGGACAACTGGGTTATTTATAAACCTGGGCAGCTGCAAGAATAGTAAGATTTGAGAGGAAGACGATCTGAATAATGGAAGATAAATAATGGGTTGTTTGGGGTGTGCTGAGTATGATATACCTATTGGTCTTCCAGGTGGAAATGTCCAGCAGTTATTTAAACATGTGAGAATACAGCAGATTACAGAGAAGCCTAGATGTAGATTTAGCAGTCCTCCCTCTAAAAATGATAATTGAACAGATGAGGGCTAATTAAATTACCAAGTGGAAGAAGGTAGCAAAAAGAGAAGGCTCAGGACAAAGATACATGTTACATCAAAAGTATTGATTTAATTAAGCTTTAATGGAGGTAATTGATGGCGTGCTTTGCTGAGTGCTTCTTCCTTTCAGTGACCACAAGACTTTATTTTCCACAAACAGGAAACTTTTCTTTAATTATTTGATTTAAGATGTTGCAGTTTTTCCAAACATGTTTTGCACATTTGTTTTTCTTTTGGATTTGGATTTGTGGTTTAGACTAATTTAAGAGTGGAAGAATCTATCTCTATCAATGTAGACCTGCTGTGGAACTTAATAGTCTTAAACAATTTTGCCTGTGGGTACTGAGAGGTAAAGTGTCTTATCTAGAGTCACACAGCAAGTGTGACAAGTCAGTAATGATGGGACTGAACCCAGGTCTTTCTGAGCCCCCCACCTCACACTACCTCTATTTGTAAATATTTTCAGTCCTAAATGATTATTTCAACTCCCTATACGTTTTCTGTACCATGATTTGAATATCAAATTTTCTACTCAGTTCTGGTCTTTTCATCAGGAACACTTGAAAATCTATTTCACTAAATATCAATTTTTCCCAATGAATGATTATACTCAGTTTTGCTGGGTAAATTATTCTTGGTTATAATCTTAGCTCCATTGGCTACTAGAATCTCATGTTCCAAGCCCTCTGATTATTTTTTGTGGAAGCTCCTAAATCTTGTGTGATCCTAATTATGGCTCTACAATATCTGAATTGCTACTTTCTGACTGCTTGTAATATTTTGTCCTTGACCTATACAAAGCTCTGTATTTGGTTATAATGTTCCTGACGATTTTCATTTTAGAATCTCTTTTAGGAGGTAATCCGTGGATTTTTTCAATTCCTATTTTACTTTCTGGATCTAAGATATAAGGGCAGTTTTCCTTGATAATTTCTTGAAATATGATTTCTAGGCTATTTGTTTTACCATGGCTTTTAGGTAGTCCTATAATTCTTAAATTATTTCTACTTGATCTATTTTCTAAGTCAGTTGTTTTTCCAATGAAATATTTCACATTTTCTTCCATTTTATTTCATTCGTTTGACTTTATTTTTTCATAATGTCTCATGGAGGCTTTAGCTTCCACTTGCCCATATGGAATGGGCAATATGGAATTATTTTCTTTAGTGATCTTTGGACCTCTTGTTTCATTAGACCAATTCTGTTTTTTAAGGTATTTTCTTCAGTATTTTTGAACCTCTTTTTAGCAAACTGTTAATTCTCTTTTCATGATTTTCTTGCATCACTCTCATTTCTTTTCCTTATTTTCCTTTACCACTCTTTTTATATGCTAAGATATATTAGAGAACCAGGCTTCCAAGAACTGAGAAAACAAAGGCTGTGTGAATAACAGCAGTTCAGGAAAGGTTTTGCTCTAACACAGAGGACTTGTGCCATATACAGGTGGAAGGAGAATCTCCCTCCTCAGAGACCATGGGGTTTTAGAACGTTATAAAAACATCAGCTAACTCTTGTACCAAAAAAAGAGACAGAGGACTTTTCAAAAAGCTTCATTCTACTTTTACTGTCCAAGACTACAAAATTTTTCTTGGCAAAAGACTGCTTAGAAAGCACTTCTTTCCCTTTGACCTTGCAAAAAGTAAGCACAGATTCAAGGACCTATAGCTTTCTGCCCAATGTTAATTCCAAGATTTGACTAGTTGGCAACCTATGCATTTGTATAAACCAGGAATATTTAATTATCTGTTTTTCTTACTTTGTTACTTTGTTTCTAAAAGCATCAGCTTTATACCCAAAGAATTCCTTATTCACCAGAAGCATAACTTCACATTACATACCTAAAAGGTGTTTTCCTTTTGGAGGTATATTAACCCATTAACATTTCTAAAATCTTTTAAAGTTTTTATTGATGTCTTGTTATTAAGTACCTATTGAATATTAGGGATTTTACTAGGTACTGGGGATATTGAGGATCATATTCTTTTCAAATATTCACTGTCTATATTTAAATATTACAGTGTTTAAATTAGGAAGTGGTAGTTGTGTTATCGAAGCACCTAGAAACACTTAAACAAAAACCCCACCAGACGGAAGGAGGATAATCCTGGTAGGAAAATCACTGAGTGTTAAAAATGGAAAAAAGTTTAAGCATTTCATAGTCTAACCTCCTATTTTGACAAGTAAGGAAACTGAGACTAGAGGAGGGAAATGACTTGCCCTGGTTTGCAGTTGTTGGTGACATGGTTGAAAATAGAACCCAAGATTTCTGCCTTCCAGGTCAGTTTTCTCTCCCCTAACCTACAGCTACTGCCATTAGAGAAAATAAAAAGTTCTGAGACCAGTAGGGTACAGGAGTATCCAGGTCCCCAGTAGCAAGAGCAATCTCAAGGACCAAAAAATAAGGTTAAAATCTTTTGTTTTATCTCCTATCTCTTCTCTGCTTCCATCTTATTACATAATATCCTGGTAAAGATGTTAAACTCAAGGCCATGTAGTTCTAAACTCCCAACTGCAGGGGGAACCAGATTGAAATGTAACTGGGGAATGTTTTACAAAATAAACAAAAGTAGAATAGAATATATATAATGTTAATTTATTGTTTTCTGAGTCAATATGTTCCCCTGGGGGTATGTTTGTGTTTGAGTTGGATAGCACTCTTAGAGCATGGTTTCTTAACTTTGTGTCCTTTGGCAGTCTCATGAAGCCTACGAACCCTTTCTGAGAAAAATGTTTTTAAGGGAATAAAATACATAGGATCAAAGAGGAAATCAAGGATGTTAAAAAAAATTATGAAAATATATTATTTAAAAGTTCACAGAAAACAAAACAGGTTAGAAGCCCTTTTTCCCAGAACCTATCATTGCCAACACGAACTCTTTTCCCCTTCCTTCATATGAATTTAACCTACCTTTTATATCACTAACTCAGGGCCCAAACTGTGAGTTTCATAGTCCAATCTACCTGTCCTACTTACTAAATGAAGAAGCTTATTAGCCTCCTAAACCTGTCAGCTAGAAACTTCTTGGCCCCCACAGGTTGGCAGGTGGTTCCTTGGAAAGTTTTTTAAACTCAACAACAAAAGCTTTCCTCTAGGTGTAGTGTCTTCTGATCAGGGATGGAAGCTGTGTTGGCTGCTGGCCAGCCCTAGCCAGTCTCTGGTCAGGCCAGATGTTCTGCAGCTGAGCTCCAACCTCCTTGTTTTTGTGTGTTTGTGTAATCTCATTTATTCCTCATTTTGAAAAAAGGTTGTAGGACAAACGTTGCTATTTTCCAGATTGGACAGATCAAGAAATTGAAGTTCAAAGAATGACTTCTTAGTGGCTATTCAGTTAATAAGTTAAGTGGGATCTGGACCCATGTCTTCTAGCAGTAAGTACAGTATTCTTTCCATCACAGTACCCCAAATTGGGTCACAGAATCAACATTCGCCCCTCTAACTCAGCCCCCCTCGCTCTAACTAAAACTAACACGAAGTACTCCACTTCTTTCCCTCCACCTCTCACGCCAAGAGTAGCAGCTGCATCTGCAAGGGACTAAGACAACCGATTGTGGGATAAGGTAGATGGACAGCAGAGGGCAGCAGTGGCAGCAGCAGCACAAGTCCTGGTGGAGTATCCTCCCACCTGGACATCAGCTTATACAGAACAGGCTCTGTAACAGTGCTGGGTGGAGGAAGGGAGGGGTTGGGCTAGGCATTGAGCTGAGTGTGTGAGAGGGAGGAAAGGAAGCCTGTGTGGGGAGTGCAAGTAAAACAGGGAGAGAGCAGCAGGGTGGTCTGTAGGTTTGTTGTATTAGAAAGCATCATCCTCCCTGCTCAGCATAGTAGCTCTGAATGGCCACCCATTTTGTCTATACATGACTATCAAGCAAGCTTTGCTTGCTTTGAGGTTTTCATTTATTTTGTTTAGTTCATTTATTTTGTTTAGTGGATTGCTTCAGGCTGTGGTTAGATTGTAATGGATATCATTTTACTTGGGAAGCTCCTTTTGGTTTCATATGATTTTGGGGGAGTAGGGTGTATAATTTTTAGGCCAGAGAAGGAAGCAAGAGGAGAACATTTGGAAAATGAACCCTCCAAAGTTCTCCCCACTTCAGTAGAGTTGTTCTTCTGTGTGGTCCAAGGTAGATTGGACTTGCCTGGCACATCATAGGGCTGCCCTGTGGATGGATGAGGAATCAGACTTGGTTTGCACATAGTGGACAAAACTAGAAGCAACAAGTTTTAAAGTTGCAGAACTGGAAGTCTCAGTTCCAAAGAACTTCCTAATAATCAGATGATTTTAAAAGGAAACTTAGAAAAGAAAGGGAGGAAGTGAATAAATCTATCTCTATCATCATCTTAAAGGGAAGGAAATTAGTATATCTATCTACATATATACATACATATAAATATATTGAACAAAGCAGGCGATATATATATGTGTATATACACATGTATACATATATATGTATATATATACATATATCATCTACTATATGCCATGAACTTTAAAAATATCTACTTTGAGCTTCACCGTGGCCCTGGAAGGTAGGTTCTACTATTATCTCCATTTTATACTTTAGGAAACTTAGGTTAAGTGACTTGTCCAGGGTCACACAGTTAGTGTCCAGTGCCAGATTTGAACTTGAGTCTTGCTGACACCAGGCTCAGTACCTCTATCTTAGAAGTCCTGGGTGGTTTCTAGAGTTCTTTCCGTATTTCTGACCACTTGTTGGGAATATTCTAAAGAGGATTGCCTTGGGGACTTCTCTTATCTCTGTTCTGTTTAATATTCTTACCATTTCCTTATATGAAAGCACAAGGTACATGTCAACATTTTTATGATTCTGTGATTCTGAACAATACAAATAGAATCCCAAAAGATTTTACCATGTTTTACTTATTGGCTGACTAGCAGGATGAAATAAAACAGAGTTAAGTGTAAAACACTGCACTTGAGGTTTTTTAAAAAAAGTTTTAGTATGAGACTATGAATGTGGAAAACTGCATTCAACATTGCAATTCTTTGATAGGTTGGTTAGTTTCACTGAATTTTTCCTTTTTTTATTCTTTGTTATAAAGGATGACTTTGGGAAGTGTGTGTGGGGGAATGATACATTTATATACCTACATACATACATATACATATATATGAACAAAAGGTCCATGAAAATTTTTAAAAATTATAGGAAGTATAGGATGGTGAAGACATGGTTAGTTAAAAGTTTATATTTTTTAAAAAGACATAGTGGTCTTAAAACTTTTCTTCCTTAGTACATAGTGAGTTTCTTGAGAAACAAACAGAAACTGAATGCCTACTTGTTGAGCACGTTCCGTAACGGATTCTTACTCTGGAAAAGTTGAACTGGTTCAAGCACTACTGTGACTTCATTGGTCTACCTATAGATAATACTCCGTGTAGGGACTCTGATTCCACTGTATCAGAATGAATTGGAAGAGCAACATACGTGAAAGAGGGCAGAAAGCAAGAATGGAGAAGAGGCTGGAGTTAAATGGTCAGTCCACTGACAAGTATTTATTGAATACTGTGCTAGGTACTGTGTTGAATGCTGGGAATACAAATACAACCAAAATGATAGTCCTTGCCCTCCAGGAGCTTAACTTCTAATGGTTAAGACAAGATGACATATCAAAAGAAACAGAAAAGCAGGGGATAAGGCTGAAGTTACCAAGCGGTGGGCAGGGAAATGATGAACAAAGGGCAGAGTAATGCAGCCTCTTGGGAAATGAAAAAAAGAGATGTCTAGTATACATCTAAACTCAATATGTCTGAAATGAAACTCATTGTTTGTCCCCCTAAACCCTCCCTCCTACCTACCTTCCCTATTACTGTCCAGAGTGACACCACGTTCCCAGTCTCTCAGACGCTCAACTTAGGAGTCATCTTGGATTCCTCACTAGCTCTCTTCCACCAATCTCCATATCCAAACTGTTGTCAAGACCTGCTAATTTTGCCTTTGTGACATCTTTGAATATGCTCTCTCTCTCTTCTGACACTGTTACCTACCTACAGGCCTTCATGAACTCAATTTGGCCTGTTGCAATAGCCTATGGTTAGTTAGTCTACCTCAAGTCCCTCCCTACTCCAATTCAGCCACTATTCAGTCACTAAAGTCATTTGCCTAAAGTATAGGTCTGAGTACATTGCCTAAAGTACAAGCCTTTCCCCTTTCCCCAGTCAATAATCTTCGGTGGTTCCCTATTGCCTCCAGGATCAAATGTACAATGCTTTGTGCATTTCAAAGCCTTTCATAAATGAGTCTCCTCCTACTTCTCCAGTCATCTTTTTCCTTACTGCCCACCATGTACTAGACTCCTGATCATTCCACAAAAAGACCCTCCCTTCACCTGCTGTCCCTAGGCCCTGAAACACTCTCCCTCGGTGCTGATACAAGTAAATATCTCTAGGTAGTAGGCATTCTTCCATTCCCCTTCCAACTTCAAGAATCATAGGGTGGCTATCTGTCAAATTTATTCACCCAGGAAGTTTTATTTTAGTCTATGTTCAGTTATACAAAATTTTTATGAAAAATGCCAATATTTAACAGTCCATCATGAATACAAAGCATATGAGCTGAAATTTTGTAGTCCAAAACCAAATTCTACAGGAACCAAAAATTCAGAGTATCAATGAATATCCAACTGAAATGTATTGTCATTCCTTTTTTTTCCTCTTCCCTAATCTACTATAATTTCACTAAGGTTTTCCTTTGCTTATGCCAAGTGGTTAAGTACCATTTCTGATATTAGCTATCTGTGTGACCCCGGATGAGTCATTTATTTCTATGTGCCTCAATTTCCTCTTTGGCAAAAATGAGGGAGTTGGAATAGATGACGTCTGAGTATCCTCCTAACTCTAAGATTTATGACATATGAGAGTGTCATTCATGATCCTACTTCCTGATATATGACAAGTATCAGATGCCTGATAAGATTTCTAATGTGAGCTTGCTCTCTGCTAAAGGAAGCTGCAATTTTTGCCCCCAAAAATGAACCCCTGAGAAATTGATGTACACACAGAGACAGTGGACCTGCACATGTCCTGATACTTGTACCCATTTAATACTGAGCCATAAAAAGCTTTCAAAGTGATTGTTTGCTTGAGGGTGGGTTCCAAGCACAAACAGAAAGAAGCATGTCAGCAATTTTCCAAATCTGAATCTTTGTCAATTTCCAACGTACAATGAAAAAAAAAACCCAGTAGATTTGGAGTCAGAGGGCCTGGGTTCAAGTGCTGGCTCTGATACTACCTGGATATATTGGAAAGTTATTTCACTGTAGAATACTCATCTGTAAAACAAAGGATTTGTACTCCATGACCTTTAAGGTTCATTCCAACTCTAAATCTATGATCCTACTGATCTCAGTTTCTATAAAAATAAAGCTCTTGAGTCATTAGAATGATTCTCCTTTCCATCTGGGAGGTTTATCACTTTGGAGAACTATTTCTCTTCCTAGATTATATGACATGTAGGATGTTGTTTCCTTTGAAAAAGTTTAAGAACTTGTCATTTGGACATATTCAGCTTCTAGGTCATTGCTAGAGAGAAATCCTGTCCCATAGGACCAAGGGTGTGCTGGTTAATATTTAACAGCCAGCTCTTCCAGTATGACATACTTTAAATTTTAATCTTAATCAGCACTATTAAAATTTTCTCCATCACTTTACTAATCTAGGCAATCAACAAAACATTAAGTCCTGATTTGTATCTTTTGCCAATTTTGGAGGTGTAAATTTTCACACTGAAAATTTATGAATTGGTTTTCAAGCTCTCATTAGCCAATACAAGGTGGTTCCAGCACACCACTACTTATACCACATAATCTAAACTTTCCATCTGATTTTACTTTTGTGACCAATCCTTAATTAGCCTGAGTTATTCACAATTTTAAAGATAGATAGATGATAGAGAGAGAGACACACATATATTTTAGTGTGTGTATATGCACATATATACACACAAATATAATCACATAAAATATGCATATTTGTTTTCATGTTATATACATATGTGTGCATATATGTTATATGCATATATACGTTATATGTGTGTGTATTTGTTGTTAAAGGTAGTTTACAATAAACTGTCTTATACCTGATCCCATTTCTTATTTTCAAATCTCAACTGCTCCTCTCTAGTTACAGTCTGATAGAGGTAGAAGAAAAGACTGAGTTGTATACATAGAGATCTCTAAAATCTGGCCTACCCTGTCCAAGAAAGACTATAGTTTCTACCTTAAGGGTTACAGAAGAATGGTCATGGCTAGGTGCTTACTCTTTCCTTCACCTATCTCTGAAAGGGCTATCAGTCTAGAACTACATCTCTCTGTTCCCTCTAATATCAATTGTGGTCTTACCTAGGAGTACCAATCTTGATTCTGCAGGGAAATTCCTTCCCAGGTTGCTCTTGAAGGGGATGGTAGGGAGTACATAGTTTACACTCACTAACAACTCTCCCCACCGAACGCTGATTAACCAAGAGACCACTACAAAGAATAAACTCCATTTATCCAAGCAAGCAGAAATTGTATGAGTTCTACCGATTAGAATGTACCAGAAAATATACACACATGAATGAGTTCTGTAGTGAAGGCAAGAGAAAACCCTAGCGCAGACTAAGAGAGAAGGTCTCATCTCCATCAAGGAGCTCCCTTCTAGAAGTCTCAGGGAGTACTTGGGGAACTGACTTTTCATATATTCCTGCTGTTTCTTTCTCTATGTCTTTCCCCCAAGAATCTCTGGCACCAACTACATCCCTGGTACAAAGCACAGGCACAAAACATAATGTTGTGCTTAGTATTCCTTCCACTAATCTGAAATGTCATCTCCTTCCACGTA
>JAQQSK010009249.1:0-13161 GCA_028658325.1 Potorous gilbertii | reverse complement strand
GACTCAGTGATTTCAAAGCTCCTGTCAGTGATGACATTTTTTGATCATTCATTCTTTCATTCCCTCATGGCTTGGGACTAAAGTGGGCAGGAAATGGAAAAACAGGGAAACTGAGACTCATCTTTACAAAAAGGGTAAAGAATAGTGGTTATCTTTGTATGAGTGGTGAGTCTGCCTAACTACCTGGCCAAAGTCAGTTGAAGGAGCTCTGGTTTCAGACACTAAGTTGAGTTTCTCTAAAGTTGGGGTTACTGTAGGTCCTGGGATGGCAGCAGACAACCTGGAAAATGGAGAGGGTGATGGGCCTTCAATTCTGTCCTTCCCCATGCATGTGCTGTCCTACCCAGGCAACCCCAATGTTAAAAACTCTCTCATATGTTGCCTATTTATGACCCCTAGTTTACTTCTGCAGTTTATGTCCTATGTAAGTAGATACATGTTGATTATAAGTCCTCAGAAAACAGAGGATCTGTTGATGTGCAAAATTGAGCAGTTAATAATTTGGAATCACAGAATCTCAGAATTGGAAGAGAATCTAAAATGTTGAAGCTGAGAGGGACCTTAGAACATAAAATATTTCCAATCTCCATCTTCCAGTCTTTCCATCTTCCAACATTTCTAGTCTTCCATCTGCAATATCCTATGATACCAGAGTTGGAAGGAATCTTGGAAATCACCTAATACAATGCCATCATTAGAATGATGAGGAAACCAAAGCTTAGAGACGTCATGACTTCTCCAGGAAATGAGTGGGACCTTTGGGACTTCTAGGCTCTGGTCTCCTGGCTGTCTGTCCAGTGCTCATTGCCCTTACAAAGTCTGTTTACAGAGATCATAGTTGTTGTGGGAAGGCTGAGGTGGATGATGGACAAGGAGTGGAGGCTGGAGCAGAGGGACTTTGCAGTGAAAAACCAGACTCATTGTCTCAGGGCAAGCTGGATCAGGTGGAAGAGGCCTGGGAATTCCTTACCCTTTTAAGAAGCCCAGTGGTCCAAAGAAAAATTTTATGGCCGTCACAATGTCTTCATGACTCCGCCCACTAATGGAGAAAAGGGTACCAGTGCCAGAGAGCTCCTCTGAAAGTGCACCTAGAAGAGGAAGGAAGAAAAATATTGCTATGAGGTGTGACATGTGGAGGAGGATTAGAAGTTTGGAGATCTAGGAGATCTCCAAATGGTTATAACTCATTGGGGTGGGTCTGGGGAGAATCCCTAAGCTTCTCTGACAGTCATTTTCCTGACTCAAAAAATAGGGCTAATCCTATAGGCTTACTGTGAGAATTAAATCCCCTTCAGTTCAATTTCTGAAGTACCTACTATGTGCAGGACGTTTCTAGGCACTAGGGATGTAGGCAAGAAAACAGTTCCTGTCCTCAAGAAACTTAAATTGTCCTGGGCGTGAGAGTGAGGCCAGGACAATGGGATGTATATAGCATGTCCACCAAGAAGTCCATAGGAGGTAACTTAAAGTGGGAGAGAGCCCTAAGAAAAGAGGGAATGAGGAAAATGTCCTGAAGGCAGTGTCACTAAATAGAGTCTCAAAGAAGATAAAGATTCTGAGGGGCAGTGAGGAGGAATGACTTGTATGGAATGCACAAAGATAATGAAGTAATGGAGAGGTAGCATCCCCTCTGGGCTTTCTCCTAAAGACTCAGTTCTTTGATAAAGGTGTAAAGACAAAGTAAGAATAGTGGTTACAAGGTATTTCCTCTTGATAAGGATGGTGTGAGGGATCCCTATAGGGAATTCAGGTGGCCCAGACATCTCACAGTTCTGGAACTGCAGGTAGTTCCTGTGAAGCCAGTTATCTGATGAAACTCCAAAAGAATCAAGATGTTCATATTCCACATCTATCATATCACAGGATCTTTGATTTAGAGCTAGAAGGGATCCTAGATAATAAAATATTGTAATAGCCACAATAATATTAATAGTTTGGGGTCACATAAGCAACAGGATAGAGGACTACACATTTTTTGGACACTCTCAAACCTTTCTAAAGCAGAAGTCATGCAAATGAACATAAAGCACCTTCATCTGTCTCCCTGGTCAAGCATACCCAGAGTCCAAAATATGGTAACCCCTTCCCCCACACCTATGAATTGATACTCACCAAGCCTGAGCTCACTCAGTATGTCTTTCCCCATCCCCCATGCTACCAGCAGTGAGGCTGCACTAGTAGACCCAAGGAGGGTGTTGCAACAAAACCCAATCCCACATTCCATACCTCCTCCCTCTTCCTGATGCTGGGTAGACCCTACCTCCAGGTTGAAGTAGTTCTTTTGGACTAAAATGGGCATCCAATGCAGTAGCATCTTCCAGAAACAAAACCATGTGGGGAGTAGGGGGTGGATATGTGGGGAGGGTACAACCTTTTAGGACCAGCACTGAAAAGCTCTGAACTTGATTCCATGGTTGTCAGTGCTAGAGTGTTTAGCACCAGGAAAGCAGCTCTTTTAACTGCAAGTGCTAGCATAGAAAACTTAAGGAGAGAGGGAGTGAAATAGGGCACCATGTGTGGGGGGCTGTGGATCGCTCTACTGAATTAGGGGAAAAGAACGTAACATCTAGCTGAGGCAAGTTCTGACCACCCAAAAGTCATGTGGGACAGAAACCTAGCCTGGTGAACTGTGATTTGTCCAGCATGGGAAGAGATCCCCAAGGAAACCATGATCAAAAGGGAGAGTGTCAGAAAGTGAATAGGGGAAAATTAGAAAAAAGAAGTTGTCAAAGATCTTAGAAAGAAGAAAAGTCCAAGACCTTGAACCTAAACACTTAAATCAATAAGGAAAACATTAAGAACCAGAGGAAATATGGTCTCCAGATCTAGTAATTGAGTTTGGGCATCTATGAGGAAGTACTGCAAAGGAAAAGAAAATAACCCAACTCTTGATGATACAGAGGTCTTTGAGAAATGTAACGAGATGGGAATCTATAACAAGTACCTCCTTGGTGAAAAAGGGAAATAGGAATTGTGAGGGTAGAATTTATGTCTTGCATAGCAAAAACAATGAGCAAAAGAGAAAAACTGGGATCTGTAATGGCAAATTTCAGTAGAGAGACAAAAGACAGAACAATAGATTGGTAATACAAATATGCAGAAGTGAAGAACAATTTAGAAGAAAAGTGAAAAGCAGTAACATTAAAAGCAAATATGCTCACTATGCGAGCAATAGATACTTATTTCAAAGACAAAGGCACATAGAAACAACCTAAGGATTGTAGGTTTCCCAGAAAACACAAGGGAGGACTAAGAAACTTCAATGCAATAATATAGAAATAATGAAGGGGACTTCTCAGAACTGCTGAACATAGAAAATGAAATACCAATAGAAAAAATTCTTAAACTCCAGAAAAAATCCTTTAGGCAGCAAGCTTCTAGACCCAGAGTGGTTACAATTCACAATTCATTAAGAAACAAGTTCTTCAAGTGATCTGGAGAAAGACTTTTAAATACAAAGGATATTTAAATAACACGAAACTATTCTATACTCACCAGAAGTGGGAATGAACAAGTAATTTTCAGAAGTAGAAATCAAAATCTTCAATAGTTATATGAAAAGCTGGTCTAGATCACTATTGATTAGAGAAACGCAAATCAAAATGTGTCTGAGGTACCTCCTCACGCCTATCAGAAATGACAAATATTGGAGGGAATGAGGAAAAATAAGTACCCTAATAAATTGTTGGTGGGGTTATGCATTGGTCTAACCATTCTGGAGAACAATTTGACCTAAAGAACAATATGCCCAAAGGTCTATAAAATTGTGTGCATTTAGAGTTTTGGCTTTTGACTGAGCAATACCAATACTAGGTGTATATCATAAAGACATCAAAGAAAAGGAAAAAGACCTATCTGTACCAAAATATTTACAGTAGCTCTTTTTATGGTGGAAAAGAATTGGAAATTGAGGGGAAGCTTCTCAATTGAGGAATGGCTGAATAAGTTGTGACATATGATTGTGATAGAGTACTATTGTACTATAAGAAATGAAAAGTGGATGGTTTTAGCAAAAAAACCAAACATGATTAGACCTATATGAAGTGATTCAAAGCGAAGTGAGAAGAATCAGGAGATTATTGTGTAAACGCAGTGATTATTGGCTAGGAAAGATTTGGCTACTCAAATCAGTGCAATGATGCAAAATCATTTCCAGATATCTCATGATTAAAAACTGCTATCCATTTCCAGAGAGAACTGATGAACTTTGAGTGCAAATTGAAGCATAATTTTCTTTTTCTTTAAAAAAAATGGTTAAGGCAAAGTAATTGATGGAACATAGCATAGTATTTATAGCAAAAGAGGGGAAAAATTATAACTAAAAAAATACCAATATTAGATATAGGAAAATAGAAACCTAAGTCTCATAAATTTAAATGTGAATGGAATAATTAATTCAATAAAATGAAAAAAGATTGGATAAGTGAATCCTAAAAAGCAAGAGTAGCAATCATATAATCAAAGCAAAAACAAACATTGAAAAAATAAAAAGGGATAAACTTGGAGGCTGTATTATAAAAGTAACCAAAGAAAACAAATCAATATAATAATAAACTTTTATGTTCTAAATGCCTATGCATTCAAATTCCTAAAGGAAACATTTGAGCTAGACACACTATTGGTGTATGCTATGAAATACACTAATATACTATTGGTGGAGTTATGAAATGATACAACTACTTTGGAAAGTAATTTGGAATTATGGAAATAAGGTGACTAAAATGTCTATACTCTTTAAACCAGAGATTCCATTTCTGGGTTTATAACCCAAGGAAGCCACAGATAAGAAAAATGTGCCCATATATTCCAATAATATTTATAGCAACACTTCTTTTATGATAGCTAAAGATTGGAAACAAAGTAGATGCCCATCAACTGGGGAATGACTAATGAAATTGTAGTATTTGAATGTATTGGAATGCTATAAGAAATGATGTGTGTGCTATAAAAAAATGATGTGTGTGACAAATATAGAGACATATGGAAAGATCTATATGAACTGATGCAAAGAGAAGTAAGTAGAGCTAATTAAAAATATACAAAATAACTACAACATTTTAAATGGCAAGAACAATGACACATCAAAAACCAAAAGTCAATTTAACAAAATTATAAAGCTCCACCAGGAATCAAACGAAGAGATATGAGAGGACACCCCCAACCTACCCTTTCAGGGAAGTGGGAAGTTCATAGGTATTACATGTTGCATATGTTTTTCAACTTTTTCAATGTATTAATCAGGTGTGCTGATTCTTTTCCTTTCTAAAGATACTCTTATATGTATGGGATGATGCTCTATTTGTTAGGGGAGGTAGGGAGGGAGAAACTATTGGGTTGACTATGATGATATAAGAAATAGAAGATATTGACTTCTGGGAGCCAAGATGGTGGAGTAAGCTATAAGTCACTTTCACTCTCCCTTATTGACCTCTAAGAACCTAGAAAATATCACCCTAGGAAATCTCTGGATCAGCTGAAGCAGCAGGACAACAGGGTGCAGCAGTCTTTTAGCCCAGGAACTTGGGGGTTGAACAGGAAAGGTCCCTTGATTCTGGTGGAAGGGGAACAATATAGGATGGGAGGCATCCCAGAAAACTAGCTGCAAGCTCCATCTCAGCAAACGAGTGGGTGATCCTGAGTCCCAGGGTGATTGAACAGGCAATTGCGAAAACCAGGACCCCTCCATCCTCTTTGAGTGCCTTGGCACAACCAGGAAAACTGGTAGATTCCAGCTTTGAAAACCACCATGTTGACTGTTAGGTAGGCATCCTTCAGCAACTGAACACCTCCCCCCGCCACCCCCCCCCCCATGCTTCAGCACAATTCCAGGAAGTAGGCATCGTCTATCAGTCAAACCTTCCCACTCTTCAGAGCAGCCCAGGTGAGCAGTCATCCTCCAGGGGCCAGATCCCCCTCCCACCCCAACTACAGTATTGCTGACCCCAGCTCAGCACCAGGTAAGCTGCCAGACCTCTACAACTTCCAGCTACCAATCCCTGAGACCCTAGCTCATAAAGCCAGTGATCAAGTCTCTGTCCCCCAGAACAAGAAGTTTGCATCAGTGCCCTCTGTGCTCCAGCAGGAGAGCTCAACTTTAAAAGCCAGTGAATAGGCAAACCTCATGAGCAAAAAACAGAAACAAAAAATGACCATGGATTCTTTTTTTGGGTACAGGGAAGATCAAAATATAAATTCAAAAGAGGAGAACATTGTCAATATACCCACATCTGGAACTACAAAGGGGAATATAAACTGGTCTCAAGTCCAAAAATCCTTCTTGGGAGAGCTCAAGAAAGATTTTAAAAGTCAAATAAGAGGTAGAGGAAAAATTGGGAAAAGGAATGAGAAGTATGCAAGAGAGAGTCAATAGCTTGGAAAAGGAAGGACAAAAATTGACTGCAGAAAACAATTCCTTAAAAATATCATTGGCCAATTGAAAGATAATGCCTTAAAAAGTAGAATTGGCCAAACGAAAAAGGAGGCACAAAAACTCACTGAAGAGAATTCTTTAAAAAATAAAATGGGTCAAATGGAAAAAAAGATAGAAAAACTGATTGAAGAAAAAAACTTGTTATAAATTAGACCCAGGCAAGTGGAAGCTAATGACTCTATGACACATCAAGAATCAGTCAAACAAAACCAAAAGATTGAAAAATAGAGCAGTGGTTCTCAAACTGTGGGTGGGGGACTGTGCGGGAGGTGTGTGTGTGTGTGTGTGTGTGTGTGTGTGTGTGTGTGCAGGATGGGTGGTTGGGGGCTTAAGAGTTATAGAAAGGACCAGAGTCCCACCATGCTTTATTTCTTCATGATGTGTATCTCAGTCACAGCTACTATCATGAGGCATCTGAGGTATTTTTTCATACACCAAAAAGTGTCCACATACTCAGAAACATTGAAGAAACCTTCTGATCTGAATTGCATTCCATTTCATTCAACATACTCAAGTAGATACAGTGATGAAACAGCATATGTTTCATGCCTTTAGGAACTCATAGTATAGTGAGAGGGTGTGAGACGTGCTAAGCAATAGCTAAAGTACAAATTAGAAAATGATTCAAGTGCTCAAGATAGGCTCAACAGAGAGGCCTGAGAGATTCAAGGAAGATGTCAATACCAGTAGAATATGAGTTCCTTGAGGGTAGGGACTGTTTCATTTTTGTATCTGTTAGAGAGCCTTGGAAAGTAGGCAGAGAGAGTGCACAGAGTTGGCACTTATTAGAAGTTTGTTAAATTGAGAATTCTTGCTGGGGCTATCAGGGAAGGCACCTGAGCAGGATCTTGAGGAAGAGGTTTGCAGCAGGTGGAGAGATGAGCATGGGGTAAATCTTTCCCAGGAGTGGAGAGAAGCCTGAATAAATGCAGGGAGGGATCAGTTCTTACCATGGAAACTACAGACTATTCCTCCTAAGAGGACAAGGACCAGGAAAGATTGCATGGTCTGGAAAGAAGATACAGTGGCATTAAAAAACCATTCAACCATATGTTTTATTTATTTACATTCTAAATTTTCAATTTTTTTCTTATGAATTTAATCACTGTCAACAAGTACAAACATTTTCATATACAAAGAGCAAAAATGTATGGCCAATCTTGAATCCAAATATATCTTTTTCGTATAGTTATTCTTAGAAGGATTATAAAATTTAACAAGGTAGTAATAAAATTGCCCTGTTCATTACCTACTCTTCTTTTTTCTATTTATTTAAAAGCATTTTATCGATGCTCTTTTTTTCCTGCCTTTCTGTCCCTAATTACTGTCCCCTCTGCTATTATGACCCCCTCCATAACACTGAATCCCAAGTTCTCTCTTGTAATAAGTAGAGTCCAGCAAAACACATCAACATGTTGGCCGTATCTGAAAATGTATGCCTCATCCTGCACCTGTATTCCACCACCTTTCTGCCAAGAAGTGGGAGGCACGTCATAGAATTTAGAGTTGAAAGGAACCATAGAAATCTAGAATTAAGCCAAAAGTGGAGAAGTAACTTGTCTAATGTCATCCAGCTGTAGAGAGCTAGGATTTCAACCCTGGTCCTCTAGAAAAAGAGGATAAATGATTGTGTAGGGCAAAGATTACACAGTGATCACAGGCCCACAGATTTAGAGTTGGAAAGGGACCTTAGAGGCCATAAAGTCTAACCTGATCATTTTACTAATGAGGAAACTGAGGCTGAGAGGTTACATGACTTGCCCAGAGTCATAGCTAGTAAGTGATTAAGGCAGTATTTGAACTCAGGGATTTTTTCACTCTAAAACCAGAATTCTACCCATTGCTCTACTTAGTATCTCAAGGAACTCACATTCCTTTCTCCTATTCTGTTCCATGCTTCTCAAACCCCACCTCAACTTTCCTAGATCAAAGCTTCTCATTTTTGTCCCTGTCTCTGTCTCCCCTGGTCTTTGAAAGCTCTGATGTCTCTAGATCTGAATATAGAAATACCATCCTCATTCCCATTGCCATATCTTGCCCCTTAGGTCCTGGGCTCAGATCTCATCCTAGGGCCCATCTGTTTCCCCATCTCTTGCTTACCTGTTCTGGGCTGAGTGCTTTGCTGGTCTCTACTCATCCAGGTGATTTATATTTACCCATTGTTTATTTAGATGAATGTGAATTCTTCCTGGTGACAGCTGGTTCGGCCCAGCCCAGCCCTGCTTCCTGGAGAGCCCTCCAAGATTCCTTTTAGAATTGTGAGGGCTCCTCATGAGAGCTGCCACTCAAATGGTGACCTTTGCATAGGGCTTACCTGAAGTTAGCTAAGAAGCGTTCTTGGATGTATAGTAGTACTACGTATGTACAGACCCTTGCTGTATAGAAGAGAGGGTATAGGGGTAACAAAGAATTGAGACCACCTTTTCTCCCCCTGCCAAGAGAAATTTCTATCCTGGATCCTGAAGAATGTTCCTAGGCATTTTGGAGGTGGTCCCCAGGCCCTGAGGTATAGGTAGGGGATGCATCCTCTTAGAGTTGAAAGAATCCTGGATGTGGACTCAAGTCCAATGTTTTTGGCCTTGTATGACCAAATCATTTCCCATTTGATTGTATTAATTTCTCATCTGTATAATGAGTGGGTTGGAGTAGATGATGACTAAGACCACTTCCTTTTCTAACAACTTGAATCTATGAGTTTATGGCCCATTGTACGGTGCTGGAGAAGAAAGTGAGACCCTTTGGACTGACTCAGGCAATGCCAAGTCCAAAGTCCTTACTGTTCTGACATTCTTTGGTTTACATTCTAAGGGTCTTCCATTTAACCCTCTCTAACCTTTCTAGGCAATTCATAGTTCCCAGATCTCTTCTTTTTACTCCTTATCCTGACTCTCAATGGGCAAACAATGCCACTCTTGTCCAAAATCTTGAACCTTTGTTCAAGGAAATGAAACAGAATCAAGTCATGATTACTTCCCCAAGAAAATTGTTTTTGGCCCTTCTGATAGATTTCTATCAGGCTCCTGGGGTGGGGCAGAGTAGTGAGGAGGGTTAAAGGAGAATGTCTTGGAAAATTCTTATACAATGAACTTCTTTTTCTCCACTCCCATTCTTCCATCAACGTGATATAGGAATGTCACGCAAATTTATTGATGGGTCAAATTTATCCTTATGAAAATATTATTGGGCTGAATTATGTTATTTCATAAGCCTATTTGGTTAGTGTATTGAGTTGGGGGAAGGCTTTGGAGAAAAATGTCCCTCCAGTTCTCTTCTTGTCTAATCATTCTCCCTATTGTTTCTTTTCCCAATTATTATGAAAAGTTCCTTGTTCTTTGTTGACTTTTCTATGTCTCTGAACCCTAACATCATTCTTATCTGCCATACCACATGAACTGACTTCTGGCATCATGGTGCAGCTGAAAGAATGTTGGTTGGGGAGGAAGCAGACCTTGGTTTCACTCTGCATCTTGGAAGCTGACTTACTTTGTGACCTTGGGCAAGTCATTTAAAACCTCTGAAGGCTTTAGTTTGCCCTCTGTAAGAGGAAAGAGTTAATCTTGCAAGACTTTTTGATATTTGGAATTCTGTGCCATGTGGGCTCTCCATCTCTGAATACTTTGTATGTTAATTTGAGAGCTTTCAGAGTACTGATGTTTTATATTCAGTGTTCCAAAGTCCTTACTGTTCTGACATTCTTTGGTTTACATTCTAGGGGTCTTCCAGCTTTGGATTCTATTTTCTCCCTTCTAAGGACTCTTTCAACATTGATATTCTGCATTCCAGGTTCAATCTCTTTTAGTTACTATAGTTTTCAGCCTCTGATTGTGTAATACCTATCACCAAAACTGCAAAATGACTCAGTCAGTTAAATCAAACAATGGGTCAATTCAATGAGCTCGATTTGACTCTGGTGCAAAAATATGTGAGGGGAAAGGGATCAGACCTCTGATTTCATTAGTATAGTAAATTTTGGGGTGAGGAAACTCCCTCTATCAATGCAGCATAGTTCCTTCTCTGCAATGTAGGCTTACAGAATTGTCTGGAGTGCTCAGAGGTCCGATGACTTTCCTTGGTCACACAGCCAGTAAGTGTCAGATGCAGAACTTGAACCCAGGTCATTCAGTTTTGAAACCAGCTCCCTCATCCTCTTTGCCTTGCTGCTTTTCCTCAGGGAAGGTAGAAAAGGTATGTGTGTATATGCACACACATGTATGTATACACACACATATGTCTATACATATTCATACATGTATACATGTATGTGGGTTTGTGTAAGAAATTTCCATGTTCTTAGTGAGTGAACCATTGGGTCACTTGAACCTTCACATCCTTCTTTTCCATCATTACTTGTTTGGCTCTCTGTGGTTTGGGGAGGTGATTCGTTGCATAGAGCTGGCCAGATGCTGAATTTGACAATCATTTTGATATCTATGATAATCCACATCTGTATCTCACTGTTGATGAGATCCTCCTCTTTCTTTCTTTCACTCTCCTCTTCTCTTTCTTAGTCTCTGTCTTCTGTTTTTCTCTCCCTGCCTCTCTGTCTCACTTTGTCTCCCTATCCTTTCTTTTACTTTCTTCTCTCTCTCTGTACCTTTCTCTTTCACTGTGTCTCCTCTCTGTCTCTCTCTTCCACCCTCTGTTCCTTCTCTCCTTTCTTTTATTCCCTTCTCTCTCTTTCTCTCTGTCTCTCTCTCGTTATTCCTGTCTCTCTCTTTCTCTATCTTTTTTGTCTCTCTTTCTCTCTCCCCTCCCCTCTCCCTCTCTTCCTGGCTATGTCTGTGTGTCTCTCTCACTTTATTTCTCTCTGTGTCTCTCTCACTTTGTTTCTCTCTTTCTTTGCATATCATTTTGTCTTTTTCCTTCCTGTCTGTCTTCTATTTTAGAAATTCATTTCCTTGGGGACCCTTGCATGTTTTCTTGATGTTTGGGGTTGCTTATCTTTCTATGACTTTTGCTTTCCATATACCTTTCCTTCCTCAGTTCCCATCAATCTGGTTTCCAAATGCTTCAGTGACTGCTATTATTAGAAACACTAATGGTTTATATTCAAAATTAATGGCCTTTTTGTCTACACCTTGCATGACCACTTTGAAATATTCGTGACCTGATAGAAATAGGACTTGGCTTGGAACTAGCGGAGAGCTGGGTTCAAACCTCTTCCCCCCACTCCCATTGAAACTTCTAAGTTGTTTCACCTTGGGCAAGTTATTTAACTTTTTATGAACCTCAGTTTCCTCATCTGTAAAATGGGTACACTCAACCCTCACAGGAATGAAGTGTAAAAGGCTGTAGGCGCATCAGATATTGTTCTTCCCTTCTACTGGGTACTCTCTCTTTATCTGACTCCTAAGACGTTGTTCTTTCCTAGTTCTTAGGGTGCTGGCATGCTGTGATAGAAGGAGCATTGACTCTGAGGTAAGAAGGCCTTGGTTCCAATCCTGTCTCTGATGCTCATTTTGTGTGTAACTTTGGGCAAGTCCTTACCCTCCCCAGGCCTTAGTTTTCCATCTACAAAATAAGGAGATTGTACTTGATGCCCTCTGGGGTCCCTTCTGACTCTAAATCCATGATTTGTTCACTGCTTACTTTTCCAGCTCCTAACCTTGTTCATTTCCCAAGGTTCTTTCCTTGGCACATCCTCTCCCTTCAACCTTTGTCTCTAGCCCTAACCTCTCTCAAGAGCTCAAAGCAAGCCACTTAACCTCTGATTCAGTTTCTTCATCCACAAAATGATAATAAGATGGTACCTACTTCCACAGTTGTTGCTAGGATCAAATGAGATAATAGTTGTAAAGTGTTTTTAGCACAGTGCCTGACACAGTGTTGTGGTTGTTATTCAGTTGTTTAGTAGTGTTTGACTCTTCATGACCCATCGACCACAGCAAACCAGGCCCTTCTAATCTCCGCTATCTCCCAAAGTCTGTCCAAACTAATTTTCAATCCTTCCATGATGCTATCTATCCATCTCATCCTCTGTCATCCCCTTCTCATGGTAGTCTGATGTAAGGCCACTACTGCAGATAAGAGCCTTAGAGTCTTTTCTGTCTTTGACATAAAGGACGCAGGAGAGCTAGAAGTGCTCAACGTAGTAATGTCAACATGAGTTCCAGAAGAGGAGTAAGATCAGACTGACTTTGGGAAATCACAGAGGGGTCAAGAACAGGGTTCACCCTATAGTCCTACAAGGCCATGCCACGAAGCGTGGCATAGCAGACAGAATGAACTTGGAAGTCAGGAAGATCTGCACTTGAATCATAATTCAGACGCTTGCTGCGTGACTCTAAAATTATCGAACTTCTCTTAGCTTCAGTTTCTTCCTCTGCCAAATGAGGGGATTGAACTTGATGGCACCAAGGCCCCTTCCAGCTCTCAGTCTATCATCCTATGATAGTTACTCTTTCTTGAGTACACCTGCATCCATAGGACACATCATCTATAGCTATGATCATGGGGAATGAAGTTGTAGAGTACTTTGTTGTACTGGGTAGTTGATGCCAAGTGATAATTACATTCCAGTTGTTTTAGGAAGGATATTTCTAAAAAGTATGACTGAAGCTCATACTAGGACTAAGTCTTTATGGGCTTGATGAGAAGGATTACCAATACTAATGCTACATGAATGAGTTCCAAGTTCCCTAAGGAAGTAATGGATGTATGTCAATAGGAAGGTGGATACATCCCACCCAACTTAACTCCATTGGTCTTCTCCATTATGCCAGCTGGAACCT